>VZRF01011820.1:67144-242098 GCA_013396875.1 Vireo altiloquus
TTTTTTTTTTGCATATTGCAAGCTGTCTGTATGAGTGATGCAGATATCCTTTTCCACATTCCCCAGCAGCCACTATCACTTTATTTCCTGCAGCACTCCCAAATAGAGAGTAATTTCAGATCTTTTGGTTTTAAAATTACACTGGAACTACTTTCATGATCCACTCTGCTTGCATGCTGTCTTAGATCTGCTTTCAGTGTAAGCAATTGAGACATTTCTGCTATGTGAATTACAGCAAGGAGATCAGTTCATAATAATTTAGTTTATTCTTCCATAATTCTCTTAAACCAATAGATCTCAGATTCTGTGGTTCACATATGTGAAGTGTATCTCATGACAAATACAGAAGAGGGAATCACTTTTGCATGCTAGAAACACAGAGGAGATAATCTTAGCTGTAACTCTTTCAGGTACAAGAGAAATAGTCTATAAAAGCCAAGCAGCTTTCTTTCATGTCGGTGAAATAAGAAATAATATCAGTATACATTTTGTGAAAAATATTTTTCTTTTAGTCATTCGTAAATGTTATCTGATAATTGTTATCTGAGATGAGGTATAAAAAGAACTTAATATGGAACTGTGGTTATGGGATACCAAAGACACTACAGGAATGACAACTCATGTAAGATTTTTAAGCAGAGCTTTAGCTGGAACAATCTCTTAAGAAACTAAATATTGTAGCTCTGCAGGAAGGCAAATAACATCAGCTGCTAGAGACCATTGCAGGAAACCAGAAAGAAATTAAAAGTCACTAAAAAAATGAATATCACTAAAACAGTAGGATTCTGATCCTTAATCACAGATGTCGTGTGCTATTTTAAATGTCATGGTCTACCCTGCTTGGCTTCCCTCTGCCACTCCAGAAGGATGCAGGTCTTCAGTTCTCTGTCTGTGACATGAAAATGGCACTAGGCATTTACATTCAAATACTTGAATGCCATCCTTAATGCCAAGGAAAAAACCCACATAATCCTATCTGAAGTCATTTGCAGACAATGAATGACTGTGAGGTAATGACTGCTTATGTTCAATCTTCCAATGGCACCAACTTCTAGCTCTGAGAAATAAGAGAGGCTTTTTTTAATCAGTTATCACAGCAATTCAGACTTCAGTCTGGTTCCTACTAGAACAGTCTCACATAAATTTCTATTTATGTGTGCTTGTAGGCCCTCTCCTATAATTCCTAGAAAAAAATGTAATTGATTTTACAGCAATTCAAGTACACTGTAGGTCCATTAAACAAATCATATCATTTAATAATGACTCTGATGACTAATGATATCCCTGCTTATAAGCAGCAATGAAATCTCTCTATATTATCCTTGCCTGGGTACAGCAGGGCTGTTAAGAAAAATGCAAGTTTTATGACTGAGGATGTTTTCAGGTTCATTGGTCAAAGGGACTGAAGTGAGTAATGATTGTTTCATACCACTTCAAATAGAATACCTTTATCAGAAATAAAGTATTACTTCCAACACAGCACTTCAAAGAACTTGCCCAAGTCACCACCAGACTATTCCTAAAGGAACTTCCAACATCCTATTGTTAACTCAAGAAAATTCCTGCTTCATGTAGCAATGGCTTCTCCTGTGCCATTATGTTAAGCTGAAAACACCTCTCAGTGTTCATGCAGTGCTGAGCAGCCATTTGTCTGTTTACAGGTATCAAATAAAAGAATTAAATACCACACGTTATCCTAATATTAATAATAAAGCTGAAATATTGCAATGGAATGCAGCGAACTGCTCATAATGATGCCACACAAAAAGTTGCAAAGTACAATAAAAAAAGGCAGCCACTAAGCAGAACTAGAAGTCTGCTTATCAAGAGACATCTATTGTATCTTTGATGTATGTAACGTAAAAGAGAGACACCAAGAAGTGTTAGAACTACACAGGGAAAGGCTCATAAGCTACACCAGAGAAAAAGCTTCCACGGAGCTCTTTTCTGCACATGTACCAACAGAGAAATATGTACAATAACTGCATTTGCTTTTTCTCGGGAGTAGAAATTGCCCCAGTGGACACAGAGAGGAAGTCTCACCCAAATTCACCATCAAAAGGTGTTTGAGGAGGAAGCCACCCAAAGGCAGTGCCTTGATCACTGACAGATCAGACAGCAGAGATGCTCCAGTAGCAAATGTGCAGTTTAAGACTTATTGAACAGCTCCTACAATTCAAACATACTTTGAGCAAAACTTGAGCCCATAATTCTTTCATAATTCACATCTGTAAGTAGACTGAAGATATTTTCCAACACTGATACAACAGGCATCCTGAACTCAAGAGAAGAGCAGGGAGGGATGAAAGCGTGGAATAATATTAAATCAGAGCTGTGCTGAAAGAAAGCTCAGAGAGATAGTAAAAAATTCTGATTTTGACTACTTTGCACCCACAAATTCCTGAATCCTTCCCTTTTATTGCACACAGTATTTCTTAAGCATCATGTCTGGAATATATTGGATATCAGGTGAAAAAAAACCCCAAGCCTGTGGTTAAATTCTGGAAAATACAAGTCATCTAAAGCAAATTGCTAAGAAATAAAATTTTGCTGAACTATTATAGATATGCAAGAGTTCATGGAAGATAAATAACATGAGCTTTCAGCAAGCATTGTGAGTTCCTGGGAATGAAACCAAGAGTCACAATAGAAATCAATAGAACTAAAAGGAAAACAGTGTTTCAAATAGTAGGGCTTTGTGCCTCCAAATAACACTTGCCTTGTAGGTACTTTTAAAATAATAGTAACATGTCAGGAAGCTTTTTGAGAGCAGTTCCTGGTTACACTACATTCTCTTCTTATTTATAAATAAGAATCTCAGTTCCCAGAATTACAAATTCGGTTTGGTTTTGGGGTTTGAATATTTTTTTTTTATTTATTCTGTCATGACTTGGAGAAGATTGCAACTGGAATATTTAAACTGTTTTCTCCAAACATGGCAGACCATACCTTGCTCACTTTAACACAGCAATCCCAGAGGTTTGCAATCCCATTTGCAATGGCTCGTGCAGGTGAAGAGGTGCTCTGCAAAGATTGGGATGGTCCAGGTTCTCCAGTGGATCAATCCACAGAAATGGAGCAGCTCAAGAGCTGCTGAAACCTTCCTGCAGCTGACAAAACTATTTCCTACAAACTCCTCCCCAGAATTCTCCCACCAAAGTAGTGATGAGTTCTGTTACTATTCAGCTGAGGAATAGCTTCACCACCCAGTTGTAGAAAAACAGCTGAAGTCTCGGAGGAAATAGAACATGAAAATACATTAGTCATTAGCTTCACCATTAAATGGGGCTTTGTAGTGTTCACCATGATTCTACTGTTGAATAATCTCATTTATCTTTATCTAATAGAAATTTGCTGGGATCAAAGTTTTTATTCTCTCTCTTGCTAAATCAGCTAAGTTGGGAAAAGGGAGTGATTTTTTTTCCTTCAGAGGTACAGACAGTAATCTCTGAGAGATGCCCACCAAACCTCTGGGGGTGCAGTGCCCTAGCACACAGAGTTTGGTCTCGGTCACTCAGCAATGGTCCTGCTCCTTGCAAGGATAAATCCTGAACTGGGGTAGCTAGAGTGAGATTTCAAGCTATGAAATAAGAGAGTTTTCCATCTCTTACAGATGGGCATCCCTGAGTGCACACCACGTGAAATCCCCACTCTCTTCAGAAGGCATTTAACACATAATATTAGAGATTTAGTGATACATTCCTGCTGGGTAACAGAACAAAGCCTTGTTGTTCCTAAGATTAACTTATATCTAACATTTAAAATCTCATCATCACACAGACTGCTGCTACTTCATTAGGATTTCTACTTTTTTTTTTTTTAATAATAAACACAATAAAAAATGAAACAATACAGAAATGGGATTTAAAACTGAGAGTTCCATAGTCATAAAACGGAGAGATGAGATACTAGGAGAGGGGGAATAATGAAATCACTTTGTTCAAATTCCCCTCAGAACTGTGTTGCCAGAATCACTGCAGGCAAAAAGCAATGCAGAGCCTCTCTTTTGTGCCACCATCCAGTCAGGCTTGCTGAGCTGCATTCTGAACTTCCCTCTTGAATACAACAATGAGAGAAGAAAATCCACTTTCAAGTGCACTTTTCCTCCTTTTCAGAGTCCCACTGAAGAAAACCCTGATTTTCAAAAAGTCACACTCATTTGGGATGAGCACGTTATTGATTCCTAATCATTGATCCTCGGTATTGTAATACTCTCAATGTATAACCATATACCTTAGGATCCTTATCAAACCCTAGGAAGAAAGTGGCCTTTTTATTATCTTATTTCTTTCTGTTTCACTATTTGTGTTCATCATAAACATGATCCCTTGCTTTACACTTAGTTCTTCATTTCCTTGGAAACAGAAACCAGTATAAGGACCAGATCCAGTGATATTATTACAATTTGAACACATACAAGGTAACCTAAAACTAAAAGTTAGATTTGTGGCTAAGAGAGAATGAAGGGTGTTGAAAAGTCAATAGAATTAGAAAAAAATAAATGAAAATCTGAACAATGATTTCACAGAAAAGACAGTATCCTCATCTACTCCTGCCACCCCTGGATGTGGTAATCTCTGAGCCAGAATTCAGCATGTGAGGCCCTTTCCAGTATGGCAAAGAAATACTCTCCTGTGATGAGTATCTCAGTTTTCACCTGGGTGTATCTGTGCTGCTGAAAGATTATTATTGCTCTCTGATATCACAGCTCACCACAGTAGCTGTGAAAACAACGGAAAAAAATGGAACCCATGAAACAATGGAAAAGAGACAAGGTGCTGTGCCAGTGGGCTTCCATGGGAGCTGACAGATGTCTTCCAAAGCATTCTATTGGTCTGTGAGAGTGGGCAGCTTCCTGGGGCTAAGACAGGTATTTCAATCCAATTTCTGCTCTCACAGTGAGGAATACTTCGATTTGCTCCTGCTGCTTCTAAGGAAATAATGTTTTCCCTGTGAGATCACATAAATTGTAGCAGCTCAAATGGCTCTTTTTTACTGCTAAGAAAATGTGCAGGATCAGGGACACTATGCCAAGGGTATGGAAGAAAATTATGCTGAAGGTGGGAGGAATGTACTGTAGCATCAATTCAGTACACTCTGACTTCCAAAGTTCAAAACAGACATGGTAAGTGCCATGAGAAGAGCTAAGATAAAAAAACCTTTTTGCAGAAGAAGACAATTATTTGCTAATAATGTAAGACATTACTTATGTAAAAGGGACAGAAAAAGTCTTAAATGGGTAGAGAAAAAAAATCAAAA
This sequence comes from Vireo altiloquus, assembly GCA_013396875.1. NCBI lineage: Eukaryota > Metazoa > Chordata > Aves > Passeriformes > Vireonidae > Vireo > Vireo altiloquus. Next base: position 72,404 of record VZRF01011820.1, read on the forward strand.
CCTCAGCTTGCAGGCTGAAAGGCTGTATCTGCAAAGGAGATGAGAAAATAATTAACTCTGCTAAAATTACAGTTCTGACCCAACAGCTCTGGATACTGCTAGCAACTCCAGCAAAGATCTTGTGCCTGACTTTGAGGGAGTCTCTCCTCTTCTTCAGTGAGCATAAAACAAATTCTGCTTTCTGCAGGCCAGATTCTGCCTCCTCTGTGTGTAAGGCAGGAATAGGAAAACTCCATTTGTCAATTTATACTGCCAGATCTTCATGGCAGTGTCTGATAAGAACCTGACACATTAAAGTTTTGATCTCTGATGCTTTCTGCAATATAAATAATATGAAAACTTGACTCTAGGTCATTTAAATACCACTTGGTGCATGTCAGATAAAAGCCTCTGGAGGTTACCACAAGGTTTCTGATGTTCAGAACTGGGTCAATGGAATTCTGCATTCAAGGTTAATAAGAGAAATTGTGCCTACTCATGTTATGCACTGGCAAACAACAACAAACACTGCCAATACCTAATTTTAGCATCTCACATACAAGGTTTTTCTTAATAGAAAAAGCTAACAGCCCTTAGGAAAGACAAGAACTTCACTGAGTTCAAGCATCAAGCACTGCATTTTCTTCCCAGTGTATTTTTCAGGCAATGTGGAACATAAATCCTTGCTTGTGACTTGAAAATACTCAACACTGGTCTAGCTCTGCTCCCACTAAAGCCATCCATAAAGTCCTCTTATCTCTACTGGCAACAGAGAGAGGAAGAACCTAATGTTTTTGAAAATCTCACCTGTAATCAAAAATAAGAGACTAAATCTACCTTGAGGTTAAGGATCACACATAGGCAGTAAGTTGGGCAGCATCAAATTCAAGCCTCAAGGTTCATGAGCTGTAATTCAGCCCCCTGTACATAAGTATTGTGCAGAAGTCTAATTATACATCCTACAAACTTTCAGCTGCCTCAGACACTGCACCAAGTGGTTGGTGCTCTCACGTAATGAGGGCTCTTCAATATTTCATTTGATCCTGCATTTGCAGCCCACAATCCCAGCCTGCTCTAGAGGCAGAGTTATCAATTTTATCACAGTGATTTCTATGGAGCTCATCACTACAATACATGAGTGCTTCAAATATTCATCACTCTCTTTCCACAGCACCTCTACGTGGTAAAGGGAAGATGTTATCCCATTACACAGATGGGGAGCTGAGTCAGAGTATGATTAAGGTCAAACATTTTGCTAATTTAGGGTGTTTAATTTCAGATGCCTGAGATCTGATTTTATTCAGAGCAATTATCATAACTTTATATAGTTAAGTATAGCTCCTATCTGGTTCAATTGTAGCTAGAAATGTCTAGCACTCCTGAAAGTCAAAAAGAAAGTCTGGAAACAGAGCCTTACTGAGCAACTACATCCAGCTGAGCATTGGGAAAAAAAAAATGAAAGGACAAATGGAAACTGCTAAACCTCTGAAAAATTTGGCTGAGGGGATCCCTCAGAATGGTATATGAACTACAGCACAAAGGTGTGAGGGGCCTCGTGACAGCATTTAATGTTTTTAGCCATCAGAACATCTTTCTTGGTCCTTATACTCCATCTGCTACCTTCAACAACTGAGCCCAAAGTCCTAGATAGTAACACATCAGTGTTAGACTCCAGAAATCACTCTTAATATCAAAAATTGCTCTTTTGAAAGACATTAAACAAGGCATTTTGGCTTCTTTAAAGCTTCTCAACATTTTGAACATTTGGATTGGTTCAAATCTTATTTGCTTTTTAATTTGGATAGAAGTTGAATTGGGGTGGGTATTTTCACTTAGATGCACATGTCTGCATTTATTGCTTGATAACATGCAGACATAATGAAAATAAGAGTAGTATCTTGAGTAGCTCATTAGAGGCAAAGAGCTATCATACCTCACTGAAAAATACTTCCTAAAAGCAGCATTTACTGGAATTAATCAAGTGCCAGGATCCTTGTCTTTTGCAAAATACAGGACTGTCCAGCCAGCCCTATGCCACTAACATTGCTAGAGCCAAAGGGAAGGGGAAAGCCCACTTGGGGTATTTCAGGACAGAAACTATCTACAGCTTCAGATGCAGAATTTCCAGAAAAGAACAAGAAGCAGTGGGTGATGATGATTTATTATACTAGTGACTCTTCCTCATCCCCACATATATATTTTTAACACACTACATCTATTTTCAAGGGAAGGCTCCCTCTCCTCCAGCCTCCACACTTTCTCTTGGTCCTCTTGCCCTCATTAGTTGTAGCTTAGAGAAAATGCTGTCACTTTGCTAGGCTCTGAAAAGCAGAAAGAGAAATTTCAGGGATTTTTCTGAAAACCTCATCATATTTCTTTTTCTCAGGCCAGCAATCCACAGCCGTGGGACCATCTGTCTAGGGGGACAGCTAAAAGCAGCACTGTTCACCTGTCCCCTGAGCCATTCCTGTTTGCCCACTAAGGAATGACATACACTCTGCTCCCCAAGGGAAGCAAACACATTTGCAGGTTACAAAATAACTCCTGTCCTGACACTGACAGTGAATTTTCTGTGAGAAAGGCTGATTCAATGGAGAAAGCATTGAAGGCTTGGGAGGCAAGGGTTAAGAGCTGGGTCTGAGACAGAGCTGGATCATCAATTTGTGCCTCTATCCTCTCTCACTGTGAAAGGAGAAGCAGGAATTAAAGGCAAGTGTGCAGCCTGTTACAGTCGGGACCACCAAGCAGGCAACCAAAAGAGTCTGTTCAGGCTTCATGAGCTATGCCAGCATGCCAGCCACTGAGGCTAAATTCACTTAGGGTTGTGAGGCACTCGGCTACAGGAGCAGCTGTAATATCAGCGCATCCGACAGGCACTTCTGGGGCTCATTTCATCCTGTCACAGCAAGGCACTGACCCACAGCACTCGGATTTTTTTGACTCAAAGCAGCAGATATTATGGAATTCTTCTTCCTTCAGGAACAAATAACAAACCACTTCGAATTTAGAACCATCTTCAGGGGAAAGACATTATTTTCTACTGTAGGGATGAGATATTTTTTGAGAGTGGTACACCAGTCTGCTTTTATTTCCCTGGTCAGTTATTACTTGGCCCAGTAGAAATTCAGTGAATGCTGGAAAATGCTGCCTCTTCAAGGGGTGAGATAGTGACTAACACCTTTCTGGAAGCATTTTAGATTTACAACAGTGATTTCTTGCCTTCAGGCTCAAAGTTCCTTGAATGCTGCCAGGCACGAGGATTCATTTGATGATTTTCTTGGTGGGCTGTATGTTTGTGCATCTGTGTGTGCACACATGAGTGTATATAATCAGTGTGCACATGTTCTCCAGATGATTATTAAAATCCATGGCTGCTTGCTAGAGTCTGGGTTAGGAGGAGATTCTTTAAATGACTGCCTAATCTCTAGAAGTGCCCACAAAGATCCAAAGACCCAAGTGTGACTGATCTCATTTAAAAGAATCAAAGTGTTAGTAGTGGAATGAATGGATGAATAAATGATTGTTAACAGTCTCAAACTGCTCAAGCAATGTAGGACAGGTCTACAAACTGCCTGAAGCCAGTGCTGACCCAAACTGTCCCCACAGCACTGATCATCACTGCAATTCATGGGCTTGGAGTCTAAAATACAGGAGTAATATAGCCCCAGGCAAGCTACTTCATTCTTGTATTAAGCTTCTCTTTCTGCCAAGTGTGGGTAATGCAGTTTATCTACATCGCTGAGATGTCAGAATGAATATTTTTAAAAGCAATTCTTAGACATAAAGCATGAAGAATGCATTAGGTGTTATTATTATCACACGTGGAAAGAGCAATTTTAGTAACACATACCTCCCTGCAAGGAAGATATATTTAAATAACACAGCCCTATAATTAAAATTAATTTTCATTAATAATATAAACAGTTATTGAAGAGCATCTCCTGTCCTAAGGTCTTTCAGAATCTGTTATATTTCAACTAAAAAAAGAAAGCAAACTATATTCTATAACTAAAATGACACTTCGGCTCCTTATTATCTCATGGATGCAAAGGAAAAGACAAAACTCAACAGGGCTATCTAACGCTCTAAAAATCTGAGAAACTACTGTCTTTTCCTTCTTAATACTGACCAAAAGACCACCCTCAGTTTCCTGAATTAAATGCCATCATTTGACTACACAGCAGTTCAAATGTGTTTGTTTCAAGCATGCTATCTTTTTAAGATGTTTTCAAAAGAAAACAGAAGGAAAAATAAATGACCAGTAATGGCAGAAAGCTTTTTAAAAACCATCCTTTTTAATAAGCAAGAAAAGTGAGCCTTCAAAGCCCATGCATAAGCACCTGCATAATTGGCTGGGTTTTCAAGAGCACTGAGCTTTCAGTGGTCCCCAGTGAGACCAACAATAGCATTTGGATGCTCAACAATTTATCACGACTCAACAATTTCTCCCCTGGGCATTATTTACCAATGATGTGGTATACAGAAAGTGGAGACATTTGAGACTGTCATTTTTGGACTATCAGGCTCCCCAAAACCAATAATTCCACTTGTTTTATTCCTGGACCTTACAGCAATTAAAAAACAAACCAAACCAGACTTAACTTAAATGAACACTGCACACTAGGACTCAAATGCAAATGTTGTACCATGCTGGTAAAGGTTACATAAATTAAAGATTAATTAGTCTTTTTCCCCACTCAGGTTTTACTTGTCTGTCAACAAAAGGCAGTAGATGATTGCCTGGCTAAAACATGCATTATTTCCAGCTCTCTAATATCCCTGAAAAGCAAGGAGCAGTTCAATTTGCCAGCAATAATTTATTGTGTAGAATTAAAATTCTGCAAGCAACCTCTTCTCATCTGTTACTTTCAACATCTCCCACAACTATTTGATTTTCTTCAAGGGTTTTCATGTTAACTGGTCATCTCCTGCCAAATCCCAGCTAGCTAAGAGAGTCTCTGAAGCTTGTTGAGTAGTTCTAGCTGTGTTTTATGCATGCAGAGTGCATTTCACAACAAACAGAATCACATCACTCAGCAGCACGACCAAGACAAAACGCAGGAGGACATTTGTCCCAAATGCTCTAAAAAAATGAGGAGCTACCCCAGCTTTTTAGAAGACAAATGATGCGACCAGAGCTTGAAGCGTTGCCCAAATGACAAAAAGAGTAAGTGGCTAGCAGGCACTGAAATCTGCTGCTAAAAATGGACGGGAGCCTTCTGTGCCACCCTGAGCCATCTGCCTGTGCCGCGGTGTCAGGGCAGGAGTGTGGATGCTGCAGCCAGGCAGGGGCACACAACAGCCTCCCATCTCCAGACCCCTCTGCAAACCACTTCCCAGGCAGGGAGGAGGGGAAACTGAGCGACTGGCAACAGCAGCAGCTAGTTCTGCAAAAATCTCTCTGCCCTGAAATCCGTAATTCTTGCAAGCAAGGGTCACCGGTGGATTTTATTTATTTATTTATCTATTAATTTATTTATTTTAAAGAAAGCTCCTAGTCTTCTCTTTTTCACTGGAATTTCACAGCAATGATTTCATCACTCTTGAGCTAACAGTCTGGCTTAATACAAATTTTTTGTGTATCCCCTCCTCCCTCAAAGCATAAGGACAATGTAATGACAATTCATATTTTTAAAGACAATCAGCACAAATGGACAAATGAATGCCACACCGTTTTCAATCAGATCTTCATTTTGCCTACTGCCAACACAATCAGTCTTGAAGAATCCCTTAACTGAAGTTGACCTGTTCTTGGTTTAGTTGCATTATCCATGTTGATGAATACTATACAAAATGCAGTTCAATAGTTTTTTTGTCATGGGAGTCATGCACTAATCATAATTGAAGGCATCTATGATGGAAAGAAACTCTACAGAAACTGTCAAGGCAATGAAAAGTAATGAAGTATAAACATCTGAGTGTCAACTCAAATCGGTCTCCTCGGAGCAACTGTCATCTCTTGTTTTAACAGCAGTTTCAGCAATAAAAATAAATAAAAGTTATGCATTACATCTGATGAGCAGGCAACCACACATAAAAGTACAAACAGTGTTTGGTGTGTAGTTTGCAACAAGTGAATTCCTGATTTTTTCTCTTTGAGCAACATAAACCATTACTTGAGAAATGGGCCAAGGAAAAATAAAACAAAGGCTCAGTGGATATTGGAGGCTTTGTTTCTTGCAACCCACAGGCATTTGTGAGCAAAAATGTAAGAATCTGATTAGAATTGAAGGAAAAGTAATCTGGAAGATGGTTTGAAAAATGTCTATCACAGTCTCCCTAAACAGTGATTCCACAGAGGAAGAGCACACTCGCATAAATTCATTATAATCTCTTATTAACTTCTTCCCCAAACCTCTGCTACATCTGTTCTTCTGCTCTGTGGGACTATGCACAATTGGTGTATTACAGTAGACATTGCTGTAGCAACTTATATGAAGAAAGAATTGATTCTTTCTCCAACCTTCTTCATAGAGGCCCAAGAAAAATGACCAAAAAAAGCTATTTGGGAAACAAAAGCAGAGAGAAATAAGCTCTGCTTGCAGTGAGAGGACTAGAAGTAGCATGAGCACAGACAATCCCAGTAGGATTCATTTAGGATTATATTTTTAGCCTCGAGAACATACTTTATTTCTCATGTGTATTTTACATGGCCTGTTGAGCTCAATTACTTCATATCTTTGTGTGTATAAAACAGTATTTCCAGAATGCTTTATTACAGAAGTAGCAACCAGCTGAGCTCTCTTTACTTTCCTACAGCAAGATGGGGAAGAGATTTATTACGTTAATTGTGTGTAGGGCGTAATTAACTCCGAGTGTATCAAAGTGGGACAAAAAGTTTCAGTTTTCAGAGATTTTAAACCTCTGAGAATAAAAACAGAAGCTTATTGATTATTTGGGCAGCAGAAACATTTTTTGAACAATGGGAGCCTTTTTTGATTTGGTAATTCCTGATGTCCTTTAATCTGATTTGATTTTTGATTTTACATTTAAATGTAGACACACACAAATTCTTAAGTAAAACTAGGTTTGTGGTCCAAACATGTTCAACATAGAACCATAACATCATAGAATAGTTTGGGTTGGAAGGGTCTGAGGACTAGACCATCTCATTCCAACCCCCTGCCATGGGCAGGGACACCTTCCACTATCCCAGGTTGCTCCAAGCCCCATCCAACCTGGCTTTGAACACTTCCAGGGATCCAGGGGCAGCCACAGCTTCTCTCGTCAACCGGTGTCAGGGCCTCACCAGCCTCACGGTAAAGTATTTTTTCCTTATATCTAATCTAACCTGAGCCTCTTTCAGTTTAAAACCACTACCCCTTGCCCTGTCACTCCATGCTCATATAAAAGGTCCCTCTCCAGCTCTCTCATAGCCCTATTTAGGCACTGGAAGGGGCTCTGAGGTCTCTCCAGAGCCTTCTCTTCTCCAGGGTTAACCCCAACTCTCAGCCTGTCTCCACAGCAGAGGTACTCCTGCCCTCCAACCACACTCATGGCCTCCTCTGTCCTTCTTATACCAGGGAACCTGGAGGTGAGCACAGTGCTCCAGGTGGGGCTCACCAGAGCAGAGGAAAAGGGGAGAATCACCTCACCTGACCTGTTGGCCACGTTTCTTTTGATGCAGCCCAGGATGTGGTTAGGTGTCTGGGCTGCCAGCTCACGTAGCTGGGTCATTCTGAGCTTCTCATCAGCCCCCAAGTTCTTTTCCTCAGGGCTGCTCTCAGAGTCACCTGTCCCTGCCCTCCTTTCAATCCTGAGCCACAAGCTTTCAGCCAGCTCCCCATCCATGCCCAGGCAGAGCTCCATGGAGATTTGAAAGGTTTCCCCAATATATTTTGAGTTGGATGATTTACTGGGAATATCCTTGCACAAATGAACTGCATTTTACAGAAAAAACATCTATGCATCATAGTTTCAAACATCTGTAATTTACAGCAGAGAGATCACTGAAGACTTAAAACCTGGGCTTAGCCTGTGACAGTGACTGTGTGCTATTGATCACTGGAGTCTCTCTGGAATTCACAGCAGGATGCTGAAGAACAAAAAAAAATTGCTGCATTTTGGCATGACAGGCAAGATGACAATTTATTTACTGATAACACTGATTTACTATCCAGATGCTAAGAGTATTATAACTGACTGGAGAAGTTCTAAAATTTATAGGAGCTTGCAGAAATTTTAGGAACCTACAGGAATTTATAGGAAGCACACTATGGAGAATGGAGGTTTGGCAGGGAACCTGTGTGGTCCCCAAGTGCATTCTAGTCACCTCCCACCTCAAGGTCAGGAGAAGTCCAGTGTGGACAGTATTTCCTCAGAAGCAAGAGGATGGGAGCCAACAGGTGATAAAATAAATCTTCCGAAACAAATGATGAGGAAACCAGGCCCACAAACTTATTCCAGTGTGTATACAAGGCCTAATTCATATTGTGGTCCCAATCCTGAAGTCTGTTCTCAGACAGAGCTCCATCAGATTTCGACACCTCTGAGAACCTAAGAGAAATCTGATTTCTGGAAGAAGTACTTCTCTCCACTGTGATAGAAGAGTACAGAGAACTGTTTATTATATCAGCTATTTCTATAATAAAAGCCACATGAAAACAGAATAAGCCAGCTGGAATAGATCTGTTAGTTACAAGTCTGTTGCTCTTGTATATTTAAAGCCTTAATTTTTTTCATGAGGGTTTTCAGTGAAAGGTAATACAGGGGCCAGCTCATGGCCTGATGAAGCCAATAGATTTATTCTCAACATAGACACTCATGCAAATCATGTCTAATTTCAGATTTTCATTTTCCAGAATTCCTGTAAGTTCTCTGTTTTACACAGGGATGTTCTGTTATTGTACAGCCCAGTATCAACACTGAATTTGTTAACACATTTGAGGGAAAAATGCCATTTGAGGCAAAAACTCAGTCTTGTAATCTCCCAGAAGGGCTTTGGAAAGCCCAGTTTGCAAGCAAGGCACAAAACCAAAAGACATCATCTATTTCCTTATCATCACCCTCAAAGGCGTTATGGGTGGGAAGGTAACATTTCTCAAGTAGAGGAGCAGTGACTGAGGTCAGCTGGTCCTGCCAAGAGATACTGACTGGGACAAGTGAGCACAGAACAGCAACCAAAGTCAAAACATTTCCCAATCGATATAATCTTACTAATGCACAACATGTATGTGATAAGCACTTTCCAGGGCTGTTTCAATCAATTTCTCCTTGGATTTTTCTGTCTAATATTTTCACAACTGCTCTTTATCTGGCTTGTTTAGCTTGTTGGAATAAAACTTCTAATTACACCATGACTTGCAGTGGCAAAGTCAACTACCAATATAATCCGTGTTAAACCATGTGTTGTACCTTACGAGGAAAACACCATGGAAAATAAATCAATTTAATGCAACTGAACCCTCCAATGATTAAGCTCACAAAGATTAATCTCAAGTCCTCTCTAGATACAATGGATCAGCATTTTCAGCAACATTTGTAAATAAACTTTTAAATCGCAGATACTGGGACACAAAAATTAGAAAAAGGAAGATTGTTAGTATATATTAGACTCAACTAAACTGTGAAGTGCCAGGGATTCTTAAGGAGAAGAAGCAAAGCTGAGAAAAATTTCCTATTGCTATGAGGACTAGTCAACGCTTATTATACTCACTGCAACAACATATGCAGAATCTCAAATTTAGGTAATAAAAAAAAGTTTCATGATGCTTCCCCATCTTAAGCAATTCCTCCTTTTTCTCTAACACCACTTTATCTCAGAATAATAACAAACATGAAGGTTTTCCTCACTATATCCTCCAAGTTATATCATCTGCTTTTCCATATATCGTCCCATGTCTCCTCGCTCTCATTTAATATGGGCTAAGTTCTAATAAGCTTTCCTGCCCATCCTTGAGTTTCTCTCTATCAGTAGGCACAAAATGCTGCAAATGCATTTGAAAATAACCTGCTTGCTCCTGGCCATGAAAACAAAAACATAAAAGTGTGAGGCTCTCAGCACACTTAGGCGCAGTTACAACTTAATGTACCATTTGTTAATTCCTGCAGTCACAATAAGTATCAGACCCCTTTAAACCCGACACAAAAAGAGTTGAGAGGTTGGTCGCAGTGTGTGATTAAGCTAAATTAATGACCCAAAATGCATTCCACATAATGTGGTATTATATGTTTATAACAGTATCTCTGACAGTCTAAATTAACAATAAATTAAAGTTTAAGTTGTGATTTCACTTTTGACAATATCTTACTACAACTAAGTCTTAAATATCTGCATGTAACTATTGGGCTACAGACATAAGCGAAGGTAATGGAGTCAAAAACTGCAGACTAATTGCTTCAGATGAAGGTTTATTATCTCTCCAATTTCAAGCTCAGCAGCAGTTAAGCAGCAAAAGAAACTACTTTAGCCAAAGCGTTGTGAAACTTTATGCAAAATTCACTTTTATTTTATCTCTCTTACGGTGTTAAAAACAATAAAAGGAACAGCCATTTGTTTTCATACCAACAAAGGATATAAGCTGAAGGGTTAAAAAAAAAAAAAGACAACAATTCAGCCTCCAGATTCGCTTGTTTCTATTATTTCATTCAAATTCATCCTCTTCCCCTTTCTAATGGGTTTTTGCGTGATCTTTTAATTTGTAAGCTCAGTTTAACTCTTCCTAAGTATTTGCTTCAGTCTCTCTCCCCCTCCTTCACCATGAGACACAATTAGGGCTTGGCTCCCCGCCCAGCTTAGACTTGTGCATTCATATAGGTGCAATGAGGGCATGAGGCTTCCCCACCCTGGGATGGGTGCTGAATGCCCACCAAAGGGCTGAAAAGGACACACCAGCTCTGAGGGAGCAGCAGAGAGATGATGTCTGGATGCTCCTGCTCCCTTGATGAGCCACCAGGATCCCATCACTGATTCTCTCCATCCCAGCACACACCAGCTCTACCAAAACTGGTCTATCCTCTGCCCATCATCATCTGCATTTCAGCTTTTTCAAGGTCATTGTTTGAGACAGGGAAACACCAGCAAAGCAAGGAGATTGCCCCATCCTTTCACCAGCCTCTCCTGCCAAGGCCATTACCCCCGAGGCACACTGCAGGGTTATTAGACAAGACAAGATCCCAAAGCAGAGCTCCTGTTATGCCTCTGTGAGCAGATGTTGTTCAGCAGTCGAGGACACAACCCGATCTGAGAAATTATGGTCTATCTGCACTTTTCACCTGCAGTTTCTTTCACAAAATAGTATCTCGTAATAGTAATAGCCCTACACTGCTTGCCACTGGCCATTTATCTTGCAGACAGCACACAGGTTGTCTCTCAACAAAACACTTCAGTCCAGCAGCAGTAAGGGCACAGGCAATCAGGGCACTCGGGGATAGGGAATACAAGGGACAATGAGAGAACAGAGTCCTTTCCCTGAGCAAGAGGGGGACTTTAGGAATTTTCTTCCTCTTGTTCTTTTGGGAATTTTCTCCCCTGGCAAAGACAGCTGCTGCCTTTTCCCCATCGTGCCCCCCTTACAGAAAAGCAGGCCGTGCCTTTGGTTACTGTGTTATTTAAGTGCTTGTTGTGAAGGTGGGGTGTTTCTGAAGGGGAGCAGGGTATCTGAGAGCTGGCAAAAATAAAACCCTCTTTGCTGCTTTGCTCGAGGCAGGCAGGTGAACAGGTGCCTGAAGCTCCTTCCTCCACAAGCATCTTTCACCACCAAATCCAATCCTACTTCTGCTGTAATTCCCATAACTAGCCCAAAGAGTTACTAGTCACTCTCTAGCTCACTCACCATCTCCTCTCTCATGGATCACAGAAAAGTTAGGGTTGGAAGAAACCTCTGAAGATCAGCAATTTCCTTAATTTTATACAGGAAAGGATTTTATACAGTGAAGGATTTTCACTAACAGAGGTGGGAAGTAGCTATGTCCTCTCCACTACCACCACACTTAAGAGCTTCCAACAACTTCCACAACTTTTTTCATGGCTTTCTCTCTCTAAGTACCAGACTCTGGGCTTCAGCCTTGGCTCATCCCCTCACCCTGACTTACAGGAAGATGTTCTCCATTAGCCTGCCCAGCACCAAACTTCAGCTTCTGACTTCCATTTCTGAAAGGTTTTGGTTTAACCTATGACCACACATCTCCTTGGCTCATCATCCCCCCGTTAGTAAACCTCTCAGGCTCCTAACTAAACTGCAGTATTTCTATTGAAAAATATATTAATTACTCCTTCTCAGAAAAGGTCTCTGTATTATGCAACGGAGAGCTGAAAGATGCATCTCCATCTTACCTTAACGTACAAAATTGCTTCAAGTTCCCAAGATCTTAGAATCAAATACAGTCCTCAGATTCTGTGCATTATCTCTCTCTCATTTGCAAGTTTGCTTATAACAGTCTCAAGTCCTGGCAGCATTTACCTTTATCTTGATATTTTTCTGCTGAAATTCTTATTCATATCTAAACCTTCAGAATGAGTTTTAACTTTCAGGTTTTCTCCTGTGACCCTTTCCGTATATTCTCCAAACATCAAGGAGTGCATCTCTCTGATATCTCAGGTACTTGTGCAGCCTGAGTTACTACAATATCTCAGAACTCCATATTTCATGGACTTATCCTCAGGAGACTCCCAGACTTTGTTTTTTTTCCCCAGTTTTAGGCAACATGGACTATCTCAGCAGAAGAGAAATTACTGACTGCCACTAAGGACCCAACACTGTTTCTCAAAGCCACAGTGGAAGTCTGCACACAAGAAGGATTAAGTTCCACACTCCACCCACTGAATTGTCATTCAAAGCCAACCAATAATCCCACTCAAAATTTGTCATTAAATCAGAAAATCATATTAACCTGTCTTTCCGTTCTTGACCACCTTCACTGGTTTCAAATACAGGTGCCTCTTCAAATTTATGTTTAACAAAGGTTTCAAACTTGCTGAATGCACTCCTCTGCACTTTGAAGGAGTGTGCACAGCTTTCCTGGTCCATTGCTGATGACACTCTCCTTTCTCTGATTCTATTTCAATTACTTAAAGCCCACTTAAGAATCAGAGTGGGAAGAACAGGATGGTGAAAGAAAAGATGAAAGGGAAAACAAAATACAGACAAAAGATCAAAAAATGTGAACGTAAAACATACAGCATATACTACATAAAAGAATAGACATTACAGTACTCTGATTCATTTTAAAAGTGCTGCCTTCTCTCACATCTTCCAAAGTGACCATGATTCACCACAACTTAATGCCTGATAAAGATCACAAAGAAGCAGCATTAAAGGGATAAGAACTAAAAGCAGGTAGAACCATTGTTCATGAAACGCCTGTAGCAACGCACAGCACTGCTAATGGACCACAGCTGGAATTGACACACTGAATTCTCTAGGAGTCTTGTGGCATTCAAACACACCCTCATGACCTCAGATAACTGGTGAACTTCAGAGACAGATTATTCTGTCCTTATCCAACAGCAAACGAGAGAAATGAGAAAGAATGCAACACAAGGTGCCTCTGCCAGGAATGGAGGAAGCAGCAGTACCAAGGACAGTGGCAGAGCACATCTCACTTGGTCAAGGTACAAAGAGCATGTAAAATTTACACTATCTCAAGAAGCATCCTGTGGAAAAATATGCATTTTAGAGGCTAACTTCCAGAGGCCTTCCAGAAGCACTTCCATTTCAGCGCTGGATACTGAAAAGTCTTTTCTGCAGTCTCCTGTTATTTGAGACTCCAGTTTTACGCCCAACATGCTCCTTTCCACCTCTGTCTCCCCCTCCCCACTGCTTAGCTGACTGCATTCCTCGTGGCAAATTAACAGCTAGAAAAGACTGCCAGTTTGGTGCAATTCCATGTTCTTGAATACAGTGTTCTCAGGAGTGCTATTACAGAAATTTAATCTCTTGAGGTTTGATCAGATACCATTAACAGAATGAAACAAATGTTCTCTATGAGTTCCTGGAGAAAGCCTGTGTTGGGTCTACAATAAGACATGTAACTTAAAGAGTCATTATCAAGAAAAAAAGAATCATTCTTTCACATTAAGAATTTTATTTTTAAAAAACTATACCCTCAAACAGCAAATACTAAACAGTTACATTAAAACTAAAGACACCTATTGTTTTCTATGCAAATCAGAGCTTTCTCCTTTTTCCCTTCTCTTTGGCAGACACCTTCCCAAAGTGGGCATTGCCCCTGATTTCTGCACAGCTGTAACAACCTGAGCCAGAATACTGCAATGGGAATGAGGGATTCTCACCAGCAGGGCCTCACCTTTGGGATGCGACAGTTTTCAGCTCCAGCCAGGAACGTAGGAGCTCTGCTATCACAAGTCCCTGAGATAACACGCTAAATTAGCTCATCTCCTGGGAGACTCACTCCCACCTGTTCAACAGCTCCAGGCCAGGCTCCTTCCAGGCCAGTCTTGGATCTGGGCACCTCAGAGGTATTTCATGGTGCTGTTCCAGTCCTCTGTGTGGATTCTGTGCCACTGGGATGCTGCAGTGAGGAGTCTGACTGCGCCAGCTAATGGATCTGTGAATCGGGGCTTTCTCGTGAATTCACAGCTCAATCTGCTTAGAAACATTCAGTTAAAACGTGGAACTTCAAACCTTGCTGAAAAAGAGAGAGGATTCAGCAGTGCCTCTTTGTGATCCAGCACACAACAGGCACGGTGTCGACAAATAAAAGGGTAAAGTCTCTTCCCTGTTTCAAGAGATAAAACTCACAATTTATAATTCCTGCCTGAACCTGCTGTACACTACTGCCTGTTTACAATGTGAAGGGATCCTGCTCTCTTTGGACATAATCTGTATTGCTCATGTGCTGTATGGAGACTTTGTTGTCACAGAGGATCAGGATCGTTGCATTCTTTCATGCAAAGCATGTAGAACCAACCCAGACATTTGGTACCCAGGGGCAGTGATTTTCTGGACAGCAGCCAAGTGAGCAGAGAAGATCTGGAACGATTTTAAGTCACACTTCACAGGGAAAAAAAAATATATATATATAAGAATATCTTTGGATACAGGAACATAGCTCACATGAAGAAAACTTTTATTTGACTGCATCCATCCTACTAAAGACATGTGGGCCACTTCTAGTCCTTTTGTTCATTTCAGAACTGCACTACTGAACAAATCTCTCAGTTGTACTCATCCACCATGCTCCTTCAGATTTTACAGTAGACCCAGAGTACAGAAACTGGCTTCATTTCATATGATGCTTAGTGAGAAGATGCTGAACAGCCACTAAAGGACATTCACACCAGTATGGAACAAGTTTGAAACAACCCCACATCCAAAATGTGTGTTTGGGACCTCAGTATCTTCTCTCTGACTCTCATAGGGTGGGTCCACACTACTTCCCAACGTAAGCACACCCATATTTTTTAGTTTAATCTACTCTGGGAATGAAGTAACAGCACAGGACTCAGCTCACAATGACAGAGTATTTATGACCTTGCAGGAAGACAGAAGGGCACACAGGGATTGACAACCCCAGAACCACCTGAATTACAACAACATAGGGGGAATGCCTGCATAATTCAGCAAAAGTGCACACTTACTTTCTTATTTGGATAAAGTTACACAATTAGAGGCACATTTCACCTTAGTATATTGGATACTCCACCTGTACTCACTCTTCAAGATACTACAGGCTATTTCTGTGAAGTACAGTGGCAGGAGAAAATTAGCAGCATGAAATATTAATCTTTCCATCATTTTATTCCTGAGTCTGGCCTTGGTTTTCCAAGTAAAATGTGTTCTCTTTCCACTTGAAGGCACCACTCTTATTTGGAATTCCAGCTGTTCTGTAAAATTCAGAATTCATTACCTTAATGACAGCTAATAAGCAGAACTGTTCTATTGATCTGATTCCACTCCTCCATGGAGCCCACTTCAACAAGGCAGTCCTCAAGCTATTTGGTCTCCTCACTTATATTTTGGTCTTTTACATGGAGTTCTATGCAGTAATTAACAACCTTGTCTAGGACATGAGCACATTTCAGAGCAGGATCTTGCTCCCCATAAGCCTATGACAGTTCTCTACACAGCAAAAGAAACGAGAACAATCCTTTATTCTCAGTGTTCAAATACCCAATTAACCAATCAACCCTTTAAAAATGCTTTATAAAAAGTGTTCTTTGAGAATCCGTGATCCTGTTATACTTGATATGCTGACTCACTTTTTAAAATATTTAAAAGTCTCATTTTAGCGTTATGCCTGCTATCACATTTTCATTAAAAAATCAGCCTCCTTATCTTTATATATGACTGCAGAGCTATTTGTATTCCCAAAAGCCATTAAAAGTAGCATGAATTGGGCTAAACTAAGATAACAAATTTACAGGCTTATGTTAAGACACAGAGATCTTCAGCCTGTGTAAATAGCTAAAAGCACATTGTCAGAGTACTTGACCTGCTGCTGCTATTTTCTTCTCCTTTTTAATGGAAAAGAAATTTTAATGGCTTATCCACACATCCAGCTAACAAACCCCATGGAAGAGAACAAGATTCTCTAGTCCTCTTGAGCCAAACCCTGAGTCTATCAGTGTCTGCAGGCTTTGCCATGGACTTCTGAGCACTGGGTCTAGCACAAAGCCAACTGAGATAATCATGCCCTGCATGGTGTCCAACTCCAACCCCCCAAGACAAAACCACAGCTGTCAGGAGCAGCCAAGTGCACAGAGGCGACCACATCCAACTCACATCTTGATCAAGCAATCACAACTTGACAGTAACAGACAGCACTACTTATCACTTACAGAATGTTTTCTGTACATGATGTCCAAAAGACTTGGAGTTCAGGCTCATGAGACAGATAAGCAAGGAGATGAAGTGATTGGAATTCTGAGTAATTTAACTGGCATGGAGGTGAGCAGCATTGCTTATCAGAAAGAAATTGTATAGAAGCATTTTTAATTACCTGAGGAAGAAAGGGATTGCCTGCCTTCAGCAGCTAAGGCAGTGCTTTGCTTGTCTCCACATCACAATCATTTTCTAATAATTATCATTTTTGTAAATCTCAAGACAGAACATTACTTCATTTGCATATAGACACATGAGTCTAAAGTAAATTTTTAAATTTATGCCTGCAAAGCTTCTGCAGATGTTTCCAAACTTTCCCCACCCTGTTCCTGCAGTGTCTTTTCATGCCCAGCTTCTGTTTGGGTTAGCATGGTAGGACACAGCACAGATTTAAGCCAACTGTGTCACTCGCTTGCCTCTGGATCCAGGGAATGTCACAGCAAGGAACACAGAAAAGGGATGGTCAAAATCTCTTACGACAGCAGCAGCTGCTACTGAAAAAGACTTAGTCCTCTACAGCCAGACCAGCACTTTGCCTTCAATTTTTCTCCAAGCTACATTTTTCAGTTTCTTGATCACTTTTAAGCAAGGGAAAAAATCTCAGTAGTTCTTGATATGCATAAGACTGGAAATAGAATTTCAGCTAGAAATAGAATTTGAATAGAGCCTTTTTTCAGTTATGAACAGTTTTAGATAAAATAAGGGTTTAGATCTGCTTTTGGTGTTGGAAGATAAAAGTGCACTCAAATCAATAGACAGAGATTGGATTCAACCCCCTGCTGTCAAGCCATTTTACTAATAATGTATTGTGAAAACAATAAAAGAAATGATGGGAGTGAGCAAAGTTGCTCACAGAATCAGACATTAATATTCATCAATATGATTGATATTTATATATTCTTGATATTTCTATTTTATGCTCAGACTAGGGAAGAGCTGAGAGAGCACGAACTTCCAGAATATTTAAGTATACCATATGGATATAATTGCAATTCAGTCAGTTAGAGAATATACTCAATCAAGATTCTGCATTATACTAAAGGCCTATTCTGAGCATTTGATACTTCATGTAGGAAGACCAAAGTAGCAAAGACATGGCATGCCAACAGGGGAATGGCATTAGGCAAGTAGCACTACTTGAAACAAAAACACCTCTCCCTTATAAAAAGGCAACATATACTTCTTGACTTACAAAACCCAACACTTTTATACAGCTTAAAGCCACACAGCCCTCTTTGTTCAGAAAAGGCACTTATAAAAACCCTGCCTCCCAGAAACACAGGTGGATTCATTTTAACCTGCAGCAAACAGTGACAAAAATACATATTCCAAGAGCATTGGACAGAGAATCAAAGTCCAACACAGGCAGGGTTAGAGGAAGGCATAGTTTCTTTACCCTGAGTATCAAAGTTGTTTCCTTCTTGTTTTCACTGAACCATTGAGCCTGTTTCGGTCATTGGTATAATGTCACCCTGAAAATGCAGATTATATGATGTATTTGTGGTGCTTAGTGTCTTCCCATGCTTTCCCTTCCTTAAAATATAGTACCAAGAAAAAAAAAAAGAGAAAAACAATATGTGAGGCTCTCAGCCTATCAAGCCAGGAAGAACTATTTTAAGAATTAATTTGTGCCCTGAGAGATCTGTTTAAATTATCCTCCTGTGCTCTCCTAACCAAAGGTTAAAGTGGAGAACTTCCAATGTCTCAATATGAGGAAAATTGAACAACTGGAGTGTCTGGGCTCCACCACGGTGCCCCAGACATGGCCCAAGCATGGGGAGGGG
This sequence comes from Vireo altiloquus, assembly GCA_013396875.1. Classification (NCBI taxonomy): domain Eukaryota; kingdom Metazoa; phylum Chordata; class Aves; order Passeriformes; family Vireonidae; genus Vireo; species Vireo altiloquus. The sequence continues at coordinate 90,951 of VZRF01011820.1, forward strand.
AAGGAGGGGATGAGGAGAACGGAGATGTTGATCTGCTGGTGCCCCCGGAGCCCAGGAACCTTCACCAGCCTCCGCTGGAGCTCCGAGATCACAACCAGACTTTCCCTTATGCCACCACTTTTTAACTCTGCCCATCCTTTACAGCTGATACATCCCTTTTTTTTCTGCCACCCGCTGCTTTTTAGACAGGGAAAGTTTTGACTTCATTCCGTCCTGGTAAGTGCAGGCAGAGAGGAATATCCTCCAAAATACAGGTTTGACAGAGAAAATGAAGTCTTTAACTTTCTACCTCTACAGAAACACATAAAGCGCCTACCAAGAGAAATAAATTAATCGAGTTCAGATATGGTGTGAGCAGAGCAATTTCCCCCAAAGCCAGTAGGAGTTTTACCTACTTGAAGCTGCTTTTTGCCTCCGCTGACATCTCTGCTTGCTCATGCACAGCCTGGGCACACACTGTACCCTGAAGTGCCCCTCCAAGACAATGCCAGGCAAAAAAAATTCACGGAAAATGCATGATAAAGTCAGAAGCTGAACCCCACTTTTACAATTTTAAATCTACCTGCAGAGGGGATTTTAAATACCCTTGCCCCCTTCCTCCAGTGAGAAGGGGCCTCCATCCCAACATCCTTTCCCCCCTCCCCGCACATATGCAAGGAACAAGTTACAGAACAAACCTCTACAGCCTTCAGCAAGAGGTACAGGTTGTTAAAAATAGCACAATTTCAGCTTCCCCCCCAAGTCTCCACACACCCCGAGAAAGCAGACCTTGAAACCAGCTACACAGCACTTTCCTCCTGCCTTTGACTGGTGACTCACTTGACAATTTAAAGAACGCACACCAAAAAGATTTAAAAAAATAAACATAATAATCATACAAGAAACACAAAGCTCACAATGCAAATCTGCATCTGTTTGAAATTGACAAAAATAAGCATTACCTGGTCTTGCTGTTGGGCTTGTTTCCCTGATGCATTTTGCTCCTTGGCTGTAGTCATGCTCACCTATTTGTGCCCACTGCAGTGGCAAACAGGATTTTACTCTGTGTGTGTGTGTGTGTGTAAGCTGGTCTGTGTGTTCAGACATACACGCACACACACACACACACACAAAGACTGAAGGGATACGGATGAGTAACTAGTCCATCACTTAATCACCAGCTGAGAAATTTCCCACCCCCACAAAAAAAGAAATAAATAAAAATGCAATGTAAAAAAGCACTAGTCTGGCTGTCTTCCCTTGAGCCTCTAAAAAAAAAAAAAAAGCAGAAGCAGGAGCAGAGAGAAGGATGCTGTGGGGGCTTCTTCAATTAGCAACAGCCTCTGCAATCGTCACAGAAACAATGATAACTGCTTGGCAACCAGCAACTGGCAGCTCGGAGCCGGAGGCAGCGATGTGGTCCTCGCTCCCCACCTCCACGGCGGCCGCCCGCGCCTTGCGCATGCACCGCGGCTGGCTCGGCGCTGGCTGCGCGGCTCGCTGGGACGTGCACAGCCGGCACTCAGCCCCCTCCCAGCACCACCGGGGCCGCTGCCCCGTGCCCGCATCCCCCGGAGCTCCCGGTGCTCTTCTCTCCTCCCGACTCGCCGCTGCCCGGCCCCGGAGCGGAGCTGTGTGCAGGGCCGGCGCTGCCCGGCTCCGAGCGCACGGCCGGGGCACGCAGCGAGCTCCCAGGGACGCGGGGAGCCCCAGCGCTGTCCGGGCAGCTGCCCCCTCGCTGCCCAAGCCCCCAGCCTCCCGCAGCCCCCCTCCACGTCCCCGATGTGACATGGGCCACCGTGCGTGTCTGCCGTGCTGGCTGCCATGTAGGTCACGTTGCAGGGTGACACACGAGCACGCGTTCCCTGCTCCGCTCCGCGCTGCCGTGGCTCGCTCCCTGCAGCTTCTCTGCCATAACTGAGATCTCTCCAGCACATCAGAGCCTTCCGAGCCCGCTCGCCCACCTTGGTGTCGGCGCGGGGTGACACGGGGTGCGCCTGAGCACGGGGAGCGGAGCGAGTGCCACGCTCCGGGAAGGGCACCTCACACGGCCGGACAAAACTTAGAGCAGAGCGGAGGTTGTTCAATATCTGCTTGGGACTGAGCCCTCACTGCCCCCGACACCAGGTGACACGAAGCTGCCACAGTGCTGCTTCTCCCATGCTCACCTCCTACCCAGCACCCCCAGGATGGAGCCCGGAGCTGTCCTCAGAGCTGTAGTGCTGTGTAAAGCTAAATGTTTTCTCACTCACGTGATACTGGGATCTCTGCTGAGTCTGCGGATAACCAGCTAGGAAAGGGAATATCAGAGTGTTTATCTGACAAGGAAGTGATTATGCCTCATTTGATCCTCAATTTTACAGCACGGATTTATTATACAAGGTCACATTCACCAACACCACTACAGTCAATGTCTCCTTACACCTGGGATAATTTGGATCCTTGGTTCAGGGACAGATCAACATCAGGCCAAGTTTTCCTAAATATATTTACAAGCCACCTCTCAGACTCCCTAAGCATTTCTGCATTTTCACCATTACATTCACAGGAGTTCATAGAAACCATGAAGTAAAAGATCTGCAACATAGAATTGTGCTGGCAGCAAACTGGACAACCATTCCTTGTCCCAGGTGCCACAATCCAGGCCACAGCGCATTAAAAAAAAAGTGAATAGCACCTCTCTAACAAGAAACATAATTTCCATTTAAATCTAAGAGCCTTAGATTTAAATGGAAATTAAATGTGTTGATTTCTTGCTGGGTTATACTCTGACACAGTCCTAGCTTACATTGCAATTCCATCTCTTTAGTCCCCATAGTTTAAGTCACAATATTTTCTGTATGTTTATAGTAAGGTTATTGCTCACACATTTTTCCCCAGCCATCAGAACAGAATTGTTTTCAAGGTTTTATATAAGTGGATCAGTTTGAATTTTCCAATTGTCTTGGTCTACTTTTCTACCTGTTGTGAGTGGTAATGAAGGCTTGCTTTACTCCACACTTCTGCCATTTTTCTTTCCAGGAGGAATTCAAACGAAACAAAACTGTATTCAGAATTGGGTTTGGGGATTTTTTTGGCTGTGGGGTTTTTGTTGTTTAGTTGGTTGGGGTTTTTTACTCCCCTACTGTACGTGCTAGAAATTTCTGCAAAACAGATCCCTTTTAAAACACAGGCCATTGACTGTGTCCCTGACCCCTCAGTACTCACACTGGCAATCCCTGAGCTTAATTGCACTGCATGCCCTCCCCGTGCAGATTCAATTCTTTCACAGTTAACAACTTAAAATTAAAACACTGTTTTTCACTGTTTTTCTGGAAAAGGCCACTATCTCTTACAATGCAGAGATTTTTCCACTAAGCTTATTGTTGGATATATAAGAAGTTAATTTTGCTAATTAGTCCAGCATACAGCTATGCAAATACACGTGGCTGAGCCTCATTACCTGGGTACATAAGGAGGCTGCCTGTTCTGACTGCATCTTCCAGTGCCTGGCACAGCTGCCCCAGTGTCTCTGAAATGCCTTGATCTCTCTGCCTGGCAGTACCTCCTTGTCAGCCCTCCTGACCAGGGCAGGGTGTCTCATCCCCTCCGATGGCCACAGCTGCTCACTGCCTGGAGGATGTGGCAGCAGGGGCAGTGACATCCTCAAGCTCTCTGCACCATCCTGCCTCGATCAAAGGGGTTCTGAGGTTGCCAAACACCTCCTGGGGAGGCACTGGAGGAGGAAGCAGTGGCCGCTGCCATTCAGAAATGCTCATTAGTCACAGGCAGAGAATAATCTCCTCGCACATTAGCAGGGCTGAGGCCATCCTTCCTGACCTCTGAGCTATGTTAGGGTACCAACGCTATTGCTCAGCTGAGTCATCACTGATGAAAGATTAATATACCCCCATCAAAGGACAAGAATCTCTATCTGCCAAAGCCAGCAGGCAGAAGGATGGGTCCCAGACAGTCCCATTTAGGGCCTGGCAGGAGGCACTGGCAGACAAGGGCCCTGGGAGCGTGACATTCCCATTCATCCCTCCCCACAGCTGATTCAGGGAGCAGGTTGTTCCTCCCTGCCAGGGTTAAATATGCATCAGGCTGTTCGACCTCTACTACCCATCACTGAAACATGTTTGTCTTCACTGCCCCCCGCCTGTGCCATGTGAAAGGTCTATTTCCAGACTCACTCCCTGCCACACAAACTGCATCCCCATCGTGAGCATCCTCCCTCAATCCATGTAGTCCACACTGTGTCACCACTGGGACAGCTCAGGTGCCTCACTATGAGCACAGACAGCTCTCCTCACTAACCAAGATGTATATTCAAAATGCCATCTACAACCACGTGGATGCCAGCCCCATGCTTGGCAGCAATTACCTCCTCAGGCACCACAGCAGGACAGACAGCCAACTCCCTCCCATCAGGAGAGGAACCAGCGACAGGTGAAAGGAGCCATTCCCAGCTTCTCAACTCATCTTCACCCAGAGTGCTTGTTTCAACAAAATCATGCAGCACTGCAGTAATACAGATAATTTTTAATTACCTTGTAACAAATTAGTCACACATGTCCTAGAGCATTTTCTGTTAGAAGGAGAGTGCTTCATTCTCCTGAGACTGGCAGAAACAAGACTGTGGTCTGGGATCATTCTTAAAATTCTCCTTGGAGTTCACAAAGTCACCACAAAGCTTCTTCCTGCTCAAAGTTTGTTGAAAACCTTGAACACTGAAAATAGAAATAATTGTTCTGGTGGCTCTGGAGGACAAGGTGGAACAAAAGCTCAAGCTGTCATCACCACAAAACTTGTGAACTCCTAGGAGCTAAAGCACAGCAACCTTTATGATGATGCATTACAGCAACGCATGATAGCAAAACATTTTTAAGCAGATCAGGGTACAAGTTCATCCTTGATTCTGCCCTTCCATGGAGGTAGAGGTGTATGGATGCAGCGCAGCTCCTTCACAGGGAGCAGCAGTGGGCTCTCAGCAGTCAGTGCAGAGCACTCCTATTCCCTGTGTGTTACAAGGGCCAGATCCAACAGCAGCCTGTGCTCAGTGAGCCCTCCAGCTGCACACATCTGTTCCAGGGAGCACAGACTAAGAGCAGTGACAAGCCTGCAGCAGCAGCAGGTACAGTTATTGGATGCAGAACCCTTCTGCTCCATTGAAACCTGGGGTTCTGTATCACGCGGGGTTATTTATTCCCCTTTCATTGACGCATCAAGGAAGTTGAAGCCAGTGGGCAAAGGGGATAGAAATTAATTCTGCTTGATTAACCATACCTTTGAACAGTCTGCTAATGTTCTCCCTTCTCCAGATAATGACCAGATCCCATGGAGAGCTACGTATCTGAATTTTTTTGTGGGTCTAAGCCATTAGTACCATTAGCATCTGGGGTGCAGTAAAGTGTTACCTCCAGCAGAACACACCACACGATCTCATTTTGTGCATCCAGCCCCCCCTGAGCTTCACACTCACTGACAGTTCCTACTGGTTCGGCTAATTTGCTCTCAGTTCTGGAAGGACACAAGGCCCAGGAAAGCACATGACAAGAGAAAAATTTACTCAGAGGTATGTTACAAAGGAAGAGTCCTAAAGACTACAGGTAAAGACAACTCAGGAAGAGAGACAGACTCTGCCAGCATAGGCATCCACCAAGAGAAAGGTGAGATGAGCCTTTAAAAATGTTGCAGCCATGTATTTTAGCATTCAGACATTTGAAATGTGAGTTAAACCTGGCCCATGGGATGCAAGGGGAACAGTGCTCAGTGTGCATTTGTGCTACTTTCCAGGGCACAGAGGGAAAAGGGACACAAGGCTGGCACCTCCTGCAGCAATGGTGTGAGAAGGTCTCCCTGAAGAATGTTCTTCTAAGACCAGTAGCATACTCCAAAAAAGGTAAATCTATTCCTCCTCCAACACTGATAAAATACCTTTGCAACTGCTCTATTGCCCCACTATTACCATTTTCCTAGAGAGATTTGAAGAGGAACAAGAGGGAAGGGTATGTAAAAATCAAGATGTTCATGGTCCTGAAGATGTGCCAGGGCATGCTGGTGACCAGTTATCCCTCCTCAGTCCCAGTGCCAACATCTCATCCACACAAAAAGCAATGGCACAGGCTCTTTTCCTCTGGGACCTGTATGGCTCAGATGCAGTGCAGATGCAGAGGGTTCTGTGTCCTCCTCTGCAGATCCTTCTGGAGGTCAAGGGCTCCTCATAGAAGACACCAGAGCAGAACAGAGAGCTGTAGACCCATGAGGGCTGCTTGGTTAGAAAATCTTTTTACAGGAGTTTATGCTTTAGAGGCTTCAGAAGCACCCAGAGATGCTGGCTGTTCATTCTGGAGATTTCTGTGCCCATCTGAATATGCTTTGGAGAGGGAGAATTTAATTTTGTTTTGTTTTGAAGGCACAGTTTGTGCTCTGCCCCTCTCCAAGAATGTGACAACAGTAATATCACATTATTGCACAGCAACGTCCCCAGTAGGAATATGGAATTGGAAACACTTAGATGGGAGATCAGCTGACATCAGCCCCACTCCTACAAAGGCTGCAGAGCAGCTCTATTGCCTACACACCATCCCCAGCACTGCTTCTCATAATAGTTCCTATTAAAAGACCATACAAACACTTTAGTCTTGTTCCAAGTTAATCCCTGGCATTGGCAAGATTTCTCAGTTTGTCAAAGGGCATCCCAAAACTAATTTTATTATAAAAGATAGAAAAATTTTGGCCTTTAGGGATATGCATTAATAAGCTGTATCTTGCATCAGCCCTGCTATGATTACCCCTCTCTGGTTGTCTCCAACACGTTGGTTCTACCAAGGGTTAGTTGTGGGAGAGTCTCTATGTCCAGAGGAATTTTAAGAGGCTCCACTGAGGACCTCTCTGTCTTGGGGATCCACTCAGATGGATGATTTTCCAGATTTCAACCGTTCTGTGAAAGGACTAGAGGCAATAACAGATTATGAATATAGTTACAGTTAAAAATACATCACATTTCCATTACCCATGACCAAAATAATTAAGAAAGCAAGCTGGTGTGCTATTTTCATTTAACAGATCAAATCCAGTTTATTTAGTCAATGCCATTAATTAGTCATTTGCATGAATATCTGTTCCTACAGGGGATACACTTCAAAATGTTCCCACAAGCAGGAGAACTCCTGCTATCTGAGACAGCAGGTACGTGGCAGCAGGGGACACAGAGACAACGGGCATTGCAAGAATGACTTCTGTGTCTGCATAATAGTCCTGTGGTGTTGCTACTATTTGTCCATCACCAAAGCTTCCCTGAGTTCTTTTTTTTTGTTTGTTTTATCTTGAGCAAGAGAAGGTGGTTTAAAATTATTATAGCAGGTTTATTTGAAGCACTTTATTCTGTTGCTTCCCATTTCTCGCTGCCGCTCCGAGTTCCAGGACCCCACAGTTCACGGTAAACAAATAAGACAACAAGGGGATGCAAGCTGTGAAGAAGTCTGCTCTTTCATGCACAGCTAGAGCTGTTTTGCATAGCACTTTCCTGCCTAAATTGGAGCGTGGCTCTGGGGAGCACAGCAGGTACTTGTGCCCTTCTCACTTCTGGATTCCGTACCCACTTTGGTTTGCCTACCCCAAAGATCAAGTGTGTGTTCTGACAGTCAGACTCTTCTATTGAAGCAGCTGCTGTTCAAAAACATCACTTTCAATCCATTGTGGGGTTATTTTTTGAGTCAGTGTATATATTTTAATACATCATCCCAGTCTCAAAGGCAGGGGATGAGCAGTGCCACAGTTGTTTGACGCTGTGTTTTCACTGCAAGGAATACAGACCCTGTCGCTGGCTTTTCTCTGCCCCTCTGCCTGCTTCTGCTGGTGTGACCTTGGCAGCTGCAATGCAACAGATGCCTCTTTCTCACTTGTTTATCCATGTGAGAGAGGCTTCTGAGGCCCCAACTTCAGTGCCAGCTGTGAATGGTCTCCAAATTGTTTTTTCAAAGTTTGCCTCCTCACAGTCTGGCTTAGTATTCCTGCTCCCTGTGCTCTTAGGGATCAATATTCACTGACATTTCCACCCCACACCTCCTGGTTATTTCTAGGTAGTAGCTGAATTCTTTCCTTATTGACTCAGTATATGGGTTTTTCAACTGTTCTTTTAGGATTGGAAGAATTTATTTCTTTGCACCTTACCTTTTTTTTTTTCTTTAAACATACGTTTTACAGAATAGCCACAACATGTATTTTGCAACTGAAATATCCATGTCAGAAAATGTAAAAGACAGCACCAGTGATGAGAAAATAACCCCCCCAATCACTGTCAAACAGAGAATCCCCATCTTCACAACAGCTGCAAACATATTAGGCTATTTAGCAGCCTACTGCTTGGAAAAGAGAGAGCCTCATCTTCATTTTTAGCTCCAAAGTGATTTATAGGATGAATAAATGATCTGCATATAAGATGATGACTGGTTTAAATGTAAATGTTGTGAAAGACTTCTTATGTAAGCACATATATTGCCTGAGAGATCCTTGTACATAAAAGCCACAGCTGGAGAAAGCGGCTTTTTAAGCATTTGTTTTATGAAGTACACTTTTCATTGCAATGGTTGTTATTTTTCATTTACTTTTATATCAGCTTTAACAAAAGAGAAAAAAATAAAAAGGAGAAGATACCTGAACTTTCTACATGAGCCATACGCTTTCAATAGTGAGGCTATGCAAAATACTGACACTGTTGAATGGGTGCACCTTAAAAATGTTGGATGCTTGGAAGTTATACCATGACAGCTTCTGAGGTCTCACAGGTGAATGGGGAGGCTGAGCCCAGCTTGAGGCATTTGGAGAGGATCTCCTTGGGACTGCCACCACCTGCAGCAGAGGGTGTGACCACCTGGCCCTGAGGGGTGGCAACGCACTCAACACCATGTTAGCCTCATAACTTCTCTCAAATATTCCTAAACAACACCAAGAGGTGCAAAGATGTCACCTCTGCCACCTGCAGTGGTATTTTCCCTGCTTTTCACTGCCTCCCCACCGTGCTCACAGGAGCTGGAGGGGTTGTGGTGGTCACTGCCCTCAGGTTCTGGTGGGGGCTGTGAGGGTTTGTATGCTGGTATGTTTTATTAGGTCTCTTGGGACTGAATCTTTTGTGGTAAGCATATGTTCTGCATTCCTGCTAGTTCTGTGGTAGATAAGCTTTTCCACCAACCTAAAATAACCTCCTCAAGAGCCTGAACAATGAAAACACTGCCAACACTTGTCTTCTTTAAAAGAGGCACAAAGGGACCCAAAGCCCTTCCTGTCTGCTTCATGTCTTTATTTTTGGAGAAGGCAAACCCACAATGTTTTCAGATTCCTGTGCTCAAGTCTGAAGGTGGAAGGAAGAGGCAGAAAACAAAACTGGGGCAAAACTCCACTTAGCAGATAAAACAAGTAATGCACAGATTCATGTCACATTCACCTCACTCACTTTCCCCCTCTGTGCCTCAGCACCCACCCTGTATTCACCTCTCTGGACTGCAGGTCTTGCACAGTATATGCACTGTCCCAGAGGACAGACAAAACGTGTTGCTGCTATGTTGAATGCTGTCTAGTGGAAATGCAATTTATGGAAAATGGGCCAACTGGAACGGCCTGCCCAGAACCTCTGACACAGAGGTGAAAGTGTGTGTTTACTAAAATAGATAAAGGAGATGAACAGAATTGGCTTATTACTACTGTAACGTCAATAGTTGCTTCTGTTGCAATGGAGCAAACAGAAACCAGAACAATGCCTTGATCTAATTTTTTTGAAAAGTGACCAGCAGTTTTGATGTGCCATTTGTACCACCTGAGAGAGCTTTCATTTTCAGAAGCATGCTAGAACTATGTCATCATTTTAACAGCCTCAGAGAGGTACACTTCAGCTCTGAGGTTTCTGCACTAAACCAGATTCCCAACTCACTTGTAGCCAAATGACACAGTAAAGAAAGTGGAAACCTTACAGCATGATGTGCAAACACATACAACACATAACTGCCTGCATACAAACCTAAATAGCATAAATAATCAAGTAATGTAGTGATGAAGTCCTTTTCTCATGTATTTATTTGATCTACCTGTAACACAAGAAAATTGATGCAGAAGGGATGCATGACATCTATATATCCTATACATCTTACTGGAGAACAGCAGGCCTCTGAGTACAGCAAAAGACCTCTAAAAGGGGCTAAGACATCCTTAACTTAGCATTGATAATGTTCATTAATTACAGAGATTTATCAGGTATTCAGCAGTGCCACCTTGGGCACTCAGGCGGAGCTGGAGCAAGGGCAGATTCACAGCCCCTGATGTCCTGCAGGCAGAGGGGGTGTGAAACCCTCACATCTCTCCTCGAAATGACAAGGGGTGCCTCAACCTTGCCCTCAATGTCCCTACTGGAAACAGGGACGAGTCTTCAAAAAGCTGTGACTGTCAGTGGCAAAAGATCAGCAGCAGCAGAGGTGGGATGCCCAAAATGTGCAGGGACCATAAAAAAGTCTCTTGCCAAGACTACTCCCTGTGCCTTCCCATCTGAGATGTTTGTTCCTTTGAGGTCTGGCAGCCAGGCTGAGGCACAGGGAATGGCTCTGGATGTCTGAGTGCTGCTGTAGGGCACTGGGAGTGCTGAGCAGCATTCACTGAGGGACTGAGGACCTCTGCTTAACACATTGTGACTCAGTATTACTTTGAGGTTGCCCTAACACAGTTTACAGAGCTTCATTCTTTTTTATGAATATGAATAAAATATGGTACAGCCTCCCCAAAACATTGCACAGATACTATGATGTATTTAATCATGACTTCCCACACACAACCCAAAACAATAAACATATCCTTTCTGTAACACTCACTAGGCAGTTTGTCTCCAACACATTTTTTCCCCACGTTATTGTTTGATATGGTGTCTGTGACCTTTCCATTCTTCCATGTTCTAAAGACAGCAAAGAAGAAATAATGACACAAACATTTCAAAGTAGCCTACAGCTGTGAGCCTCTGAGTTCTTGCACAAAAAATAATCTATGATTTCATTTAGTTTAGAAAATAGCACCAAGAAGGAAATTTGAGATATTTTGAGACTTAATAGACTGTTCCATAACATGGTTACACAAAGCTATGCAGGAATGTGGACTTTCCCCTTTGAATACAAAACCCTTAGGAAGTCACACAAGTATGAAGTGTGAGCTGGAGTGTGAGAGAGTAAACCAGAGTGGGCCGTTGTCTTGTCACAGATAATTAATGCATGTCTCATTTACAAACCTCTCCTATTGCATGTCCTTCACATGTGAAATATGCTCATCCTCTGCACACACATAATAAATCAGGTGCAGGTGGGGCATGGGACTGCCTGAATATGCTGTAATACAGCTCCAAAGCCCACAAAGAGAAAAAAGCTGAGCCCTCTCCTCTTCCAGCTGTCGGTCCAGCCTGCTGTCATCCTGCCCTGGTTACAAGAGGAGATGCAGAAGGACTTAAAACCCACCCACCAAGGTGGGCAGTAGGAGATCAATACTGTGTGCTCAGGCTTTGCTATAAACAGTGTGTTCTGAAAAGCCCTGGGTCATTGGCCAACTCTACCTGTGAAATATCTGCAATGTGTTACGTTTGGAAAGCTCACAAAGTTTCACATTCGTACCTGAACTCACACTAGAAAAATGTTGCATCTTCTCATCGCTGCATTCTCTGTTGGGGAAAATCAGAATTTTGAAACAAGAAGGGGGAGATTTCATCAGTCCTGAGAACACTATCAGCCTTTTATTGCAAATATTACCCAAAGACAGCTTTTTGGACATATTTTCCAGGGATAATAAGGCAGCTTAGGGCTTATATTTATTCATGGAATCAGCAAACTTTTCATTTCTATTGTTCATTTCTGTAGATCAAGACTTCTGCTGGCATGGGAAGTGACTGCAGGATGGGGTGTTTAGAGGCTGCAAGAGCCTGAAATAATGAAAATAGATTGGCTAGCAGAAAAAAAACCTAAAAAAAAATTCCATCTGCCTTATAGAGCAATCCAGAGCACTGAGTTAACTAATTCTCACCTTGAGTTGCAGTTTGGTGACACCAGAACAAGCAATATCTACTCTGAAAGGATTAATATGAGCAGAAAACCTAAGAGATTGATGGGCAACGTGTCTGAGCTAAGCATGAAAGGGAAACTGTTGTACAAAGCTTTGACAGACATCATTCTTCAGGTACCTGGCCTGATCGCTTCACCCCTTCCAGCAATCAAAGAAGAGTCAAAGTACATGGGAAAATTCTAACCAAGAGATCAGGCTTTTAATTATGTCCAGAAATAAAGAAAAGAGACAAGCTTTCCAAAATAGATAAATCTATTTTCAACAGTTTCCCCCCTTCGTAGATGCCAGAGACTGGCTGCCTGTGATTAAAAGCCACAAAAATAGCAGTTACAGTCTTGCAATGATGCTTTCAATTGGTGTTTTCTTTCAACTGATCTCACTTCAGATAGTATTGGCAGCAGAATTCCACAGACCTGATTAAAGAGTTCATCTTAACCATTAAGCCCCAGCCTGAGATTGTTGGTTCATCTATGTGGTAGTGGTAAAAGGAGAATAAATATTCGCTTACAGTCCATCCAGCACTGCATTTTAATACTTTCTTATCAAGTGGTCCATTAGGATGGCATGAATTGTAATAAAATAAACCCTTTTGTATCAGATTGTTAAATAAACTCAGCAGTATCACATTCCTTGATACAGATACATTCTCTAGAAACACAGAGGATTCAGACAGTTCCCTTAGAGAAACCTGTTCTAAAGATTTAATTTTCTCCCCAATAACAGTATGGTTTGTTAACAGAAGTTTGCACTAACACAGATGGTAGAATGAACCCTTATGATACAGGTAGGCCTTTGCTGAAAGAGTAGAGCTCACACTGAATTGTGGAACATGAAGCCAGAACATCACTTTGACTCTCCTTCCATGAGGAGAGGGGGCAGTTAATTTGTTTGGGATAAATCCTTTTTTGGGATACAGAAACTCAAGTATATTAATCAGATTTTACACTGTAAATGAGGTTTAAATGTCTATAATCAGAGATAATTGATTGCATAAAAGGTTGATAGAGCTTCCATCCTGGCAAAATCCTGTGCATCTTCTTCTCCCAGGCATTGAAGCTCCTTGATGTTACTCTGGCTCTATGAAGTGCCTTTAAGTGGCTGTAAGTGCAAGGCACATCAATTCTGAAGCCTCCTTACGTAGTCAGAGAAGTGCAATGCCAACACAGAATAAATGAACACCCATCTTCTCTGTGCTGAAGTCAAAACCTCAAAACCAAAAAAGCATCTATTCATAGAATAGTCCTGTAGTATAGTTGCACACAATCATCACAGCCAACATAGAAGAAGATCATTGTAATGAAACTAAATGAAAAATAACATTTTCTGTTACACATTACTTGTATTACAGCAGCACCAGGGAGCTGCAGACCTGGGGGTTCCCTGTGCCTTGGGCTAGAGAAGTTTCCAACAGAACACACCCTGCAGAAAATGCTTTACAGACTCAAGAAGAATATTCTGCCTGCCACCTGCCTGGCACACTTCTGCCTGCTCCCGAAGAGACCATTTTTACTATCAGTGACTTTCTCTCTCCACATAGGACAGGTATTTCTTTTTTCAGTACTCACGTCTGAGGCACCCTGTTAAAAGACTCTTTCTGTGTGTGCAGTATTGCATGTCTGCATCCTTCCTGGGTACAGAAATCTTGAATGATTCACATTCAGTAGCTTTTGGTGCCGTTACACCTCCGTTTGGGTTGAGAGAGGATTTAAAATGTGCATTTCCCTGCACTGGTCCTCCTTAACCGAGATTTGACAGAACCTCTGCCAAACTCAATGTTCTGTTTCCACTTTCAGTGCTGTTCTTGGATACCAAGAGCACAACCTTACTGGGGGCTGAGAGCTGGGCTTTACCCTGCAACTCAGAATTACCAAAATATGCAGCTGTGTGCTAAGTATCAAGAGGTAATTCAAAGTACAGGGCTTTTTTCCTTTCATACAATGCACATCTAAAGAGTCACTCATGAATAAGACTCCTGATCCTACCCAGTGGGATGTGGTGGTGTATTTATAGTCCAGAATCCATTACAGTTAATACTGCACTATTTACACTCATCTGCCATAAATCTAATACTGTTGTTATGGCTGTCCTGCTTAATGTACTCTAGGAATGCTCTTCAAGCCAGTATCAATTATATTTGCAAATAAACTAATGCTTTGGGTTAAACAAAGGGAAAACACTCCTCCTCTGAGAAATTTAGTACTTTGCATCTGCATCTCTTCCAAGTGAATCTTGTGTTTTATTCAATTAAGCACCACAGATGACAACAACAATCCAGAAAACATTAAATGAAAACATCGATTCTACAATAATAACATTGGATGAGCCATGAACTGCTACCAATAACATAATCACGACTCATCAAACTCAATTACAACTTCAAAACAGTCCTTTTGTTTCACAGTAATTATTTAATGTTATTTTCAACTTGACTCTTTTATCACTGGCATTTGCACCAAGCTGTCTCTAATTTAAAAGCTGGTATTTAGTCTAAATACCTGGCACATAAACTATCAGGTAGCATAAATCTTATAGAATGTGTTCTCATCCTCTTCCTCTTTGACATTACTGTTTTCAAGATTAGATTGTGCAGGCACATCAAGCCAGATGCTTTGCACCAAACCTAGACATTAGTTTTTCTTTGTATTTTGCAACCCAACAGGTCCCTGATGATGCCCTGGACTGGCCAGGCTTGAGCCTTGCTGAACTCAGGAGAGCTGGCAAAGGGAAGGTCTTTGGCACCCTTCCTTTCTGTATTAAAAAAAAAAACAACCAACCAACCAAACCCCAATGAAAGTCCAGATCCAGAGGTTTGCAAATGGGATAAAGAATTTCCAGCCTAAACCCCTGCACCATCACAGACTTTGATACAACACAAAGTTTCTGCAATATAGTCTCATAATGGGTGAGACTGTATCAGACATCCAACCCAGCCTCAGTACGATGGTTTAAAAGGCAATACCAATTCTAATTGCATCCACAGCACAGCCCTTAAAATGTCACTTTTCCCTTACAGATCAGGAGTCTTTCCAGCAACCTTTTTTATAATTATGTTTATTATCAGCATCAATTCCCACTTCTGCAGGCACCTCAGAGGAACAGCAGATGCCTTTCAACATTTACAAGGCAAACTGGCAATAATTGCTTCCCCCACTATGGAAACTCCATCAGTGCTGGGGTGATGTTAGGCGCAGCAAACCCTAATGATACATTAGTCAGACACTAAGGAATAGCATCAGCCTGTTCTTTCCAGGATTCCCTTCAGCCATCGATCCCTTACTCAGGACTAAAATGCATTTGCAAAGAGAGGAAGTATTTATGATAAAGGACAGTGCACACAAGCATGTTTGGAGAGGTTGCTAGAAGGTACAACTAAATCTTCAGGGAAGAGTGATGTGTGGAGATTTCTTTAAAGTCCTCACACAGTGAGACATGTGAGAAACCCAAATTCCATTAAAAAAGAAGAAAAAAAAATCAATTTCTGGTCTTCCTGAGGAAAGGGGAAAGCTTGACTTCATTAACACAAAGTGCAAAACCCAGCAGAGAGATAAAGAGGCCTGAAAATACATTTCCTTTTAAAATGCCAGTACTCTTTTTCCTTTATTTTAAATGCTGATATATTTTTCTTTTCAGCATGGATTATTACTTCTTGCACATTCGGGTCTGACAGTACAGCAGCTCGTTCACCTGAACATTTAGCAAACTTGACAGTATTTAGCTCTAATGACTTCAAAGCCTGAGAGAGCACAGGAACATCATCATTTCATGCATCAGATCTGTTTAAGAACAGATACAAAGTACTGCTCACAAGCCGTAACAGAAACAATATTGTCCCAGCAATAAAACCACGGAATGGAAAAGTCATGGAAATATTACCCATTTTCGAGTTCCAGGAAAAAAAAACAATAGCAAGTGAACAGGATTTTGGTCATGCTGATTTCACCAGAGACACTCTAAAGGAAAAATAGCAGTTTAATGCAGGGTAATGAAATTATGCATTTTACATTTTCTTCTCAGCTTGAAGAAGACCCCCTGGTCACAAGTGAATTTTAACTAGTTTCCAATATGCAAAACTTAAAAGCTTTTTGTGTTTTTCTAGTTAGTTGTGTTGTCATTATCCATGATAAAGTGATACTGAATGCCATGAGTGCTTCAGTCTGGCAAATGTTGTAATAAAATTGGAGCCTGCAGGTGCAGCCACCTTATATGTGAGGCCATTTCTCAGTGAAGGATATATTTGCAGAAGCAAGCAAGATCAAAACCACAAAACACATTACACTGGATCAAGATAATGATCAGTTTAGTAAAGCTTGTATTATGACAGTCAGAATCAGCCAGATCAAAATGCAAAAGTACTTTCACAAACCTGCTTAAAGGCACAAATTTTCTATTAAATTATTACTATTCCTTCCAAAAGCTCTTTTTATACATTTCTAATCTTTATGCTGATAATTGTGAATGGGGTTTTTTTCGTGTAAACACACAGAGAAGACCTGACTAGAGATACAAGTGAGTGAATTCAATGTATAGAAAACATAATTAATTCCTGAAAGTGTAAAAACCAGGAAGGATGCTGTACTTCCAGCTTCACTTTTATCTTCATCCCCAATATTTAAAATTCAATTTCAGTTGTGGAGTTTGACTACCCCTCCTAAAAGGTGCTGCTGCTAATCAGAACAACAGTAGTACTCTTAATTTTGACGTTTCCATATTCTTCCCAAATCTGTAAGAATGCTTCTGTCATCTCCTTTTACAGCAACAAGCTCCATGTGTGAAAATAAAGTCTGTGTATTCAATTTGAACTCAAATGTCAGAAATGTCAGACTTATCACTTGTTTGGAAGCTTTTGTTTTCTCCTCCCTGGATCAAGCCTTGCAGCAGGACCAAGAGACTCAGGGAAATATTTGGGGGAGTAGATAAGGACAAGTATTTAACAGGAGCCTGGGTGGGAAATTTCTTTGCTCTGGTTTCTGCTACCCTATTTTCTTCCTCCCTGTAGCTTCTTCTGCATCTGTTCATCAATGGCCATGATGGCCATCAGCATGTGAGAAAGGAGAAGAGATGTCCTGATATTCTGTTTAGTCCCATCCCCTTCCTTCATCCTCTTCCATTGTGAGAGAAAAGAGATCCAAAATTGAGGATTCCTGTCATGACACTTAGCCTTCACTGGGCTGGATCTGGCCCACAGCTCGACACTTGTAGAGCCCTGTGTCACACTTTGATGTCCTCCCTGTGGTCTCTTTTACAAAACTAAATAACACCATTGTTTAAGAATTCTCCTATGAGTAAGATTTACTCGAGCCTCAAAACTCACTCATCAGCCATCTCTGAGCCCAGCCCTGCATGCAGCATTACCAGTGAAGCCACAGTGCTTACTGATATAATTATATTTATATAATTACATTATAATTACCCTCTGTATTATCCTCTGTCCCATTTTTTATGCATTTCAACATCTTGTTTGCGTTTTGTTAATTCCCTTTTTTTCTCTGAGTCCTGCTAAGCTCCTGGCCTCAGTGATGTATTGTGGTGATGTAGCTCCAGAGGTGCACTGTCATCCAAGCAATTACTGTTGTCCATTATCAACTAATTTCCATTGTCTGTAGGAAAACTCAAGGTCACACTATTGCACTGCAGCTTTGGGCTGATCACCCAAAAGAACACGCCACTAATAATTACTATTTAAATGCTAGAACAGATGAATAGCTAATGCATTAGCAGTCGTTCAGCTATGAAGATTATGCTGGAGGAGGAGATTACGCTGGATCCCTGAAGGTGCTGAGTACTTACAATTCCTATTTGCATTCCTGCTGGTCAGTGCAAGGAATGGAGAGCTCTCTGCAATGGCACAATGCAGTGCAGGTGCATTCTAAGGGAGGTGTGCTCCCTTTTCATCATGGGACAGATCCCACTTTGAAAAAAAATCTCACCTGCTTTTTCAGTCTGCAAAAGAAAATAAGACACCTCTAGAAATAAATGTACCCCTGGAATGAAAAGTGGGGAGGAAAGAAAGTTTGCCCCTTTGCACGTCTACTCCTGCCTCCCAGGGACACACAGGTTCACTGTAATGGTGACCTATATCACTCTGAAAGGTGAGGAGACAAGGAGAACATTGCACACAGGAAAGGGATGGACAGCTGCCCATTACTGCTGCTTTGGGAGCTCCCATCTCCAGCCAGGAGCTGGAATCCTCCTTGGGGAAGGAGCCCAGCTCAGAGGGAAATGTTAAAACCATCACACTGCATTCTTCATCTTTTAACAAATACTTCCTGACATCCCATTCAGCTGTGCTGGAATCAATCTAGTTTGCCATCATTAATACTTTGTGAGGCCAATCATCACCCCTGACAGAGCTGAGCTCCTTTGAATCAGAATCCTGCCAACAGTGGACACAAGGTTTTACACAGTCTAAAGACTCACACAGCTTGTGGTGGTTCTTCCCCTCACTGTACCTGTACTTTGGCACAAGGAAGTACAAGATTTTCCCCTTTTTCCTCTACGTTTTAAGTCTAAAGCTCAAAACAAGAAAAATGTTGCACAAGGATGTCTAACCTGATGCAAACAGATCGTGCACGATGTATGTTTGCTCTTTGGGCCTCTGTTATCCCTCTGCAGTGTTACTGACACTATTTGTTCTCCCTGAGCTAATTTTTAGTCATTTTCAGGAGATAATGTGCATTTATTAAGCAGATCGATATTTTGCATGCTATGCTTTCAGAAAAGTCAGATAAATTATCAGATAAATTATGGACTTTGCTTGACATTTGTCTTCTGGCGTAATAACGTGTTTCAGAAAGTCAAGTGAATTTATAAGCCAAGAACTCCCTTTTCCTAAGTCCAAGCAAAATATCCTCTATCAGTCATATTCTTACCAAAGTGTTGCTTTGGCACTGGATTTTTCATGAGCATTGCTTATATATAGTAACTGCATTAGCCACGCTGCCCAATCCTCTCCAACCACCCCATCCTTGGAGATGGATCAAAAAAATATCTGCCAAAGCTTTCGATTCTTCTTGTTACTTCCATCTCAGTTCTGGGATGTAACTCATCTGGATCCCATGCCTCGACAATTTTTAACAGCTCTAATTGCTGATCTGCTCTGGCATAATCATAAAACCTTTTAGCATTTCATATTGCCCCCAGGAAAACATATTCTAGTCTCTGATATGACCTTCAGTTTTTTTCCCTAAATACTAATGGCACAGGACTCATGAAGGCTTTTTGCAATGACAATCTCATCTGTCATGCCCTACTCATGTCTCTTAATGCCCTCATCGACCTCAGCATTCCTACATTATTTCTGTGATATTTAAGGACATTGCTGCTGTTTACCCCTAAGCCAGTTACTAACAGGCCCAGCTTAATTTTTCAATGCCTTTTTCTATTTTCTATGCAGTTTTTCTAAAGGGAAGTCATAGCTAAACATTCCCTCAATCTCTTTATACACATCCACACGAATTTGCAATTGGGTATAGGCTTTGGATGTGTTCTAGTTTAGGTAAGTAACTTTCTCCACTCAAACCTCAGGCACATTGGGAAACTCACAAAAGGAAGAGAAGTAATAATTTGAAAAAAGAACCTCTACGTTTTTACATCCAAATCTTTGAGGGCTGGAGACATCTGATCCTTGAATTCATCTCTGATGAATTCCCATCTTTGCAGAAGGGACTCAAGGGCTGAAACACTGGAGGGAACCTGCTCTCAGCAGAGACTCTTAGGGCCAGACTCTCATTCCTGTTAAGCTTCCTCCCTTGCTACTCTTGTCAGAACAAGGTAAGGAGAATTAAAATAAATTAAAATAAGAATGAGGATGACACCCCTTATCGCCTGTGCCATCTTTCCCAGAAATTCAGCTTTTCCCTAGTGTTTTTCCACCACATATTACACACTTTTCTAAGCATCAGGCTGAACTATTCATCATATGTGGTCCCCTCAAATGCCTTATGGCTGGTGACAATTTCCCCATTCTCAAATGCATTTTCTCATACATCTTCACTTTTGCCATGTTGGTGCCTCTGTTTTCTCTGCTGAAACCTACATCCATGGGCTGTTCTGTCCTTTAGGTTAATCAGCCAATCCAGGATATTTCAATTCAGTCTCACTAACCAGTCCTCCTTCAATCTTCGCCACTGGTTTTCTGTATATTCAAACATCTCCTTGGTAGTAAGGCACACAGACCAGGAGCAATCACAGAGGGAAGATTTCTGTGTCCCACATAAGTCTGAGCAGTTCCTTGACAGGTCCAAACAGGCATTCAGTGTCTTGGGAGTAATATCATACAGAATCCATAGAATGGCTTGCATTGGGAGGGATCTCAAAGATCATCCAGTTCCACCCCCTGCCATGGGCAGGGACACCTTCCACTAGACCAGGTTGCTCAGAGCCCCATCCAGTCTGGCCTGGAACACTTTCAGAGATGCAAATTTCTTTGTTTCTATTCAAAATCTACCGTTCTTCACCATAAAGCCATTCCTCCTTGTCCTATTACTTCATGCCCTTGTAAAAGGTCCCTCTACAGCTTCTCTTGCAGGCCCCCTCTGGGTACAAGGCATATGAGCCTTCTTTTCTCATAAAATGCTCTCAACTAGGCCAAGCTTACTTAAGCATATTCCCTTCCTCCCCTCCACCCAAACACATTAATTTGTGTTACGCAGAAGTGAAGTTAACTTAATTATTGGTGTTTATAATCTCTATGTCCCTTTGTAGTCTTTTTCTTTCCTGCCTATTACTCACAGTTCCTCTCTATACAGCACCACACACAAATTCATTAACAGACTGTTTACTCCCTCTTCAGGATCATTAAATGGAGATGCTAAATGAGAGCTGACCTAACACAGACAGCTGCACTAAGCATTTTCTTGTAAACAGAGGCTTTGCCATTTATCAAAAACTTTGAAGTAATTTTCAGTCCACACAAAGTTGTTTATATTGAGGCAATTTTAAAAGTCTTCAAATTTAGACTTGACCCATTATTTTACCATGAGAGAAGTTAGTAAAAAAGGTCTATAACTCAAACAAGAGCTCTTCAAGACATTAAACTGATGTCTGAGGATGCTCTCTCCAAATCATTATGAAAGGCAAAATGCATCTATGGAGCCATGAAAAAAAACCTGGAAATCCTTACTTCTCTTCAGTTGGAGAGACTGTGTATAGGGCACCAGCCATAGTCAGCCCTGGGCTGCTGAAGGACGCACATCAGTTGGAAAGAGTCCAGAAGAGGCTCACAGTTTTCCAAAAATGCGTCATATCTGAAAAAAATCTTCAAAGAATTCAGATGGTTTAATTTAGAGGCAGAGGTTGAGGAGATGTAACATCTCTCAGGAATGGTGAGGGGATAATTAAACTCGCCTTTGGACAAAAGGGTGAACTAGATGACCTTTAGAGATCCTTTCCATTCCCATTTTCTCTGATTGCATAGGTCGTCTGCCCAAATTCCTCTTACAGACATCAGCCATCACAGCCAGAAGCCCTGCAGCCCTGAGCCTTGGATTCTTCACCCCAAATGCATCCATGGCTGCTCCAGGATTGCATCTCCCCTCAGATCCCATAGCAGAGGCATTGGATGCTCAGTGTCCTGACAAATCTGCATTTCAAAGGGTAGGGAATTCAGCAAGGGCTGTAAGAAGGGTAAATGCTGGAACTGCTGCACCTCAGGACACCAAGGTCACGGGGAAACTCTCCCGAGGTGCATGAAGAGGATCTCAGCACTGGATGCTCCCCTGGGACACGCACACCAAGGAAGGAAGACACCCACCAGCCAGAAAAATCCCTCTGGGAAGACGGGTCGGGGTGGCCCAGTCAGGACAGGGAAGCTGCTGGCAGTGTTGCTGTCTGTTCTGTCATCCAGTCTGCCCTTCCCCGGAGCAGGAAATCCCTCAAGTCCTGCTGCAGTTATCTTACTGGCATTTTTCACACTTCTAAACACCCTCTTGGCCTTTCTAATGAAGTGATGCTCAGCACAATTTATTACAAGGGATCACTTGTGTCAAAGCACTTGTCTCTAGACTTTATTTCTGATAATACTTAGAGAGAAATATTTTCCATCTATTTTTCTTTTAATTAACAAACAAGGACATGAATCATTCCCCACTTATCACTTCTTAACTATCACACTTGGTCTCCACAAACCCTCCCTAGCCACTTCCGAAATGCTGGCGAGTGAACATGCAGCTTCTTCCTACATCCATCCCCATCTCCAAAAAAGCTGGTTTTAAGCTCTCCTTCATTTGTGAATGTGTATAATCTATTTACAAATATAAATACTTTAACTGTAATAAGGCTGACATGTTTTCTTCCATGCCCATAGACTTCAGATTAAATCTGCTGCTTAATTAATTTACACTCAAGAGTGCCTGTCTCTCTCCTTTGCTCTGACCAATGCTTCTGCTCTGGTTTGTGCTCCCTGCTGCACTCACCACATCCTCCTCTGCTTCCCTGGGTTACTGATTGCCCCTTTTTCCCAGGCATAGCCTTCATACAAAACTACTCAGATTTAGAAACAATTGTCAGCACAGGCATTTGGAAGGAGGGATATTTGGTTTTAATCAGGCACTTTGAGTAACTTTATGCATCTCTCCTGTTTGATCATCAAAAGGGCAAAGCTACCTGTGTTTTCTTTAAAAAAGCCCTGTTTGAGAGCTGCTTGTGTAATACAGCCCAGAGGGGAGTTGAAATTCTTGGTGAAACACAAAAAAATCTTTTCTTTGATCACAGAGGTTCATGTAAACCTTTTCCCTCCATTCCCTCTGCTCATTTACCTGCAAAACACACTCTCACCCCACACCCTTCAGCTCCTTACAGCTCTCCACCTGCCCTGGCTTCATGCAGAACCTCACCCCCACAGTGTTCCCAGGCCAGGCAAGTCACCCCACATTTCAAAGGAGAAGATGAGGTTATTGCCAGTTTTCCATTCTCCCCAGCAGTTTGGTTCCTGCTGACCCAGACAGTCCAGAGCCTCCCTCACCTTCTGCAGCTGGGAAGGCAGACAGGTTTGTAAGGCACCAGGGGAGTTGAATTCACTGTAAAAATGCATCCCTTACAACACCCTGCTGGCTGCTAATAACAGCATAGCTCCCTACACCACCAAAAGACAGAGGAGAGGAGTGTATATGAAAAGCTGATTGTATCAAGCCTCAAACAGAGCAGCGTTTCTTGTTGTCTCCTTTTCCACCTGCAGCCAGGCATTACTGGCTCTGAGCTGGTGGAGCATCAGTAAAGGAGGTTAGATTAGCAATTACCACCTGTGAGAAGCGACCCACATATAGGAAAACACTAGCATTGAGTAATTACAGACATAAGGCAATGGATGCAGGAGTAACCTGTGCCAATTTTGCAAGAAGGCGAGGCAGATACTTCCTTTTGCTTGGGAAAAAAAAAAAAAAAAAAAACAACAGAAAAAAAGTTAGTCATGCTTTTTTTTCTACACAACAATGTGCAAAATAAAGCTCATTCCTTTTCTAAACCATTGTTCCCTGCTGGAGAAGCAGAAATCCTGGACCTGCCACACCTCAGTGCTGCCATGGTGTTAAGGTCCATGGAGAGCAGGATGAGTTCCCACAAATTATGGGGAGGACACTACCAAACAGACTTCCCATGGTCTCAAAAGCTGATGATCAACTCCTGCCAGAGCCTTACGCAGAGTTTATGAACCACCACAGGAAAGACAAGGAAAGAAATCACATTTGGTATTCAAAGGCATGGCTAAGATCACTGTGGAGATTTTGGCAACTGCCCTTATCCCAGATTATATATATTTATATAAATGAGTGTGTGTACATACACATCTATAAATATGCATGTATATACATACACACACTTAATAAGTGAAATTTTCTGTAGTCCTGTTTAGCTATGCTACAGATTGTTTGTACATCTCTGTACAACAGCTCAATGTGCCATCTGTACAAATTTCTGCTGCATCCATGGCTACAGCCTGGCTGTCCTCTACACCAGGTATCACTTTAATTAAATGCTCATACTCAGAAATGCCTGAGCAAGTGTCTGAACAACCAGGCAGCAAAAACAAGCAATGAGAAAGAGAATGCATTATTCAGATCCCAACACACAGCAGACTATTTACTAGATTTTATTTTTTCCGCAGTAAAAATACTGCACTTCATAAAATTACTTGAGTTACAGGAAATGAAACAGATGAAAGAATCAGCCCCAGTCTTGAATATAGTTGGGTAATATCTTAGATGAAATCAATTTGCACAGACTGTGAAAAATGAAGAATGGGATTATAATGGATTATTTTAGTACAAGCTTTTGATGTTTTGTGTAAATGTTTTTGGTATTTTTGTTCCTCAAGAGAGATGTTTAATGGCAACTGCTGAAAATCTATAAAATGCAGTACTTAGGAGCACCATGGAGCTGCCTTGAAGTTGTGAGTGAAAATTGCATGCAGAGGATAAATATATGTTCAGCAGCAGGAGGACTACTAACAGAAAAAAAACCAGTATTAAAGCATTTCTCTTCTAACATTTTAACACTTCAAGTCCCAGGTGAAATCTTACTTATCAGGCACAAAGTTCATGCAATATCCAGCCCAAAGCAAAGTAACTTGTGGAGCAGGAAAAAATGCTGGCATGTTATTAAAATGTTGATTGTCTAAAAGAGTATTACAGAGAGAAATACTCAGCCCTGTAAATCCTGGAAAACATCATTACCACTCTGAAAATTTCATTACCCCTTACATCTGTCCAATATCTTTTTCTTCAACCATCCACGAGCATCAGAGTTTTGCCTAGTGCAAAATACATCTACATCTGGAAATGTAAACAGGGGAGGAAACACCCAAAAGATTTTACATTAAAAGGAGAATTGTCTCCTCCTTGCCAGGAAAAGTCTCTTTCTGAGTCAGGCAGCTCAACACAGTGAGACCTTTCCAGGCTCACGATAACCTCAAACCTGACACCACCATTCTGCCCTCTCCAGAGAGTCTGTCTGGAGATAAAAACAGGCTGCAATACTGCAGGTTCTCCTTCCCAAGGCAAACTAAATGAAAATTTTTAAACAAAATCCAAGTGATCTGAAGGGGACAGAGCCATTAAAAAAACAGCCAAGATTGCTGTTCAACACATAAAATAGCAAAAAATGCAGCACTTGCTTTCTTTATAAACTCAGCTTGAGTGCTCTTAATTTAAAATCTCCTCAGCATAATCTTCTCTTTTTTAAAGAGAGGAAATTAGAGCCCAGTGGTGACTTATGGTCACTAGAATATATTAACTTAGTTGTGGCTCTGCTTGCCACTATATAAAGACCAGTTAGGCTATTATAGCACTGAGCTGTGACAGGTAATAACACAAATACTGCTTTGGGTCCTAAAGATACTTTACTGTGGATTCTAAGGAAGTGCTTGTCTTATTAGATGGCAAGAGTGGTTTCTTGAGTTTGGATTCTATATGAAAACTAGCACATGAATAGAGCAAAGAAAAATGTTATTTATAATCCTAAATACCATACCATTCCCCAAAGTGACAAGATCAATATTGCAGCTTGGCACTTGCTACTGTGACAGATGGTGCTATTAAAATACTGAGCGTATCTTTTCTTCAGAAAAAAAAAAAAAAAATTAAAAAAGCCAGGACATTTTATGTTGTCCTCATCCAAATTAAATTTTAGGTTACTAAAAAGTGGTTTAAAAAAAAAAAAAAAAGAAGTAGAAAACACTTACATGTTCCTCTTTCAAACACAACAGAACAGTAAAAAGCACTATTATATCCTTTTTGGAAGACAGAAGTGAGGAATGCTTGCAGCATTGTAAGGACTTTCAGAAAAGAGTTTTCATTTTCATTTCCCAACTGTATTTTGCATTAATTTCACCAGGGCGTTTTCATTTTTAACGCAAGTACAAGAACAGATAAGGTTGGGAAGATTACTGATGTCTTTGTGAACAGCTCCATCCTGTCTGCTGGGAGCCTTCTGCAAAACACACCTGAGAAAAGCTCAAGTAAGTGTCAGTTGTTTCCCAATTCCCTGGATATTTCAAATGAAGATTAGTTTAGGTACTTACAAAGGGTCAGCATTTGCAGAGCTCACTGTGCTGCTGAAGAACCTCCCAGCTGAAATCCTCTAAGGCTGAAAGCCATCTGCAAGTACTTTTGCAATCAAGACTACTCTTTGATAGAGGTTCTCCATTTTTATTTCTACCTATTAAGTTTTCCAATTTGTTTTAATTACCTCCCCTCATCCCCATCTCTAGTGTTTAATTCTCTGTTGTGAATTTCTCAGAGTTGAAACAATTGGCTTTGCTCCAGTTATTTATTTATCTATTCATTTAGACACTTGTGCTTAGGCAAAGGGGAAGCATTAAATGTTGAATTAGGAATTTTTTTTGTATTGACTACGATTCTGCAGAAGATTTTCTGTGTAGACCTAGACATGACCTTTCCTTTCTTGTGCTCTTTTAAACTGGTAGCTTTGCTCAAGCAAGTTCTGTTCATTATCTTCTTTTCATTACATTATTTTCAATTTCAAGGAATTCTGGCCATCTAGGTGATTCAGAAATACCCTTTTCTTTTTTATTAACGAGAAGTGGCTGGATAAAGAAGTAATTTCCAGAGTGAGAAAAAAATATCTTCCTATTTTAAAGTATCTTTTTTTCATGTGCCTGTGTGTTGGGTAGGGGAGTATCTTGAAAAACTTGACAATTTCATTTACTATCTATAGGGCACATGGAAACTTCCCTAACTTTGTTTCCTCTGTGTGTCCACTCAGTCAAATGCTGGATTCTTCATAAAAGTGTTTCTGTTGTTTCCATGCTCCTTCAGCAGTGTTGGACAGCTTTGGGCAGTCACACAGAAGCTTAGGATGGCTGCTGAGGGTTGTTTTCCTGTCTCCCCCACAGGATGAACTAGATAGAGAAGATGTTTTTTAAGGCTTGAAAACTGGACAATAGCTGCTTTTCATGTGGGTCAGGAATTGGAGTCTCTGAGCTAATAAAGGAGAAGGGTCTAGTCCTAATGAATACAGAATTTTTTATGAGAATGTTATATAAAGGATGATTCTAATGCAGCAGAATCTAATAAATTATGAAATCTCCCATGAAGGAAATGTAAAGTTCAGTGTAAAGCATATAGGCATTATATGGAATACAAAAGAGTGCAAGAGAAACATTCAGCATTGGAGCTGTCAAATGCATCATCTCAGAATCAGAATCTCTGTTCAAAAATCGGGGTAGAAAATGATAGAATGGTGAACTTCCCTAGGTAACCTGGGATACAAAGAGGTGCTGGTCAAAAGGAAATAATTCCATTTAATGTGAAGCATGGCAAGCCTGACTTTTAATTTGTCTTTTAAGTGATGCTTAATTCAGGCTGCAAACATGTTCTGGAATTGAAGAGCACAGAGCTGTATTCCAGTTGCTCCAATGGCAGGATAAACTGACAGCTGTTGTGTTTCAGAGAGGCACAAAACTAAATCCACTAAATTAAAAACAAAACAAAAACATAAATCAACCAACCAAATGCCACTCCCAATTTCATTGGCTTTACGTGTTAAGGCCATGATGAAGTGGAAGAATGGTGCTTAACTATTACCTTAAATGCAGCAGGGAATTTTTTTGAGAACGCAGCCAGATAAAAAAGCTTATGTCTTACTGACCAGACCAAAAAAAAAAAAAAAAATTATACACACCTTTGTTAATGAAAATAAATAATATCTGAGCAACTGGTAGAAGAGGTTTTGTAAGTGAGGAAAGGAAGCCAAAAGATGCTTTGCAAGAATCATGGAAGATGATTACTCCTACAAGGAGCAGAACTATATATTTCTGGGGATCAGATAACTGTGTTTTAGTTGTTGGCAGGCAGGTCTAAGAAAGAATAGTCCAACAAAAACAAATCCAAGAAGCCCAAGAGAAAAATTTAACCCTGATGCAGCTAAATACAATGTAATCCACTCTAAAGGCTAAATTTTGGGAAAAAATTGACAAATTTAAATCAGAAACTGGTCTCTGTCTATAAATTTCCATTCCTGCTGAAATGAAAAGAAAAAAAGTAGAAAGAAAGAGACAAGACTTTTGATGCCAAGAATAGAATGTAGAATGAGAATAAATAAAATCAGGGAAGGAAAAATGAGGGAATTACATAATTCCAGCATCATACAATCACTGCCTCTGTAATTAGTGCTGACTGAGTCAACAAGTTTAAGCAGCCACATTTTGAACATATTGGTCTTGAAGTTAAATTCTACTAGAAGCAGCAGAAATGTTTGTCCTGATATAACCCTCTCTTGTGTCAACCAAACAGCCCCAGAGCAGGGCAGAGAGGTGGGAATCTGAGAGCCCTTCACTCACTGCCCAGGAGAGGGAAAGCCCTGCAGTACCAGTAGTAATTCCCTTTCTCTTTGAGTGCTTTCAGACTTCAGAAGGGTCATTTCTTCATATGCACAACATCTGCTTTTGTTTACAGACTTGACAGTCCTCCAGGAACTGCAGCAAGGTGATTGTTACCTGCTGCCGTGCTGATTTAAGACATTTCTTGATATTCTCTTAAATTTTCCTTTTAGGGAGTTTCTAAATAACCTAAAAAGTCACAGTAAATTATGAGCAGTCATGTTTTGCCCACAGGGCACCCTTGGGGGGAAAAAAGTTACAAAATCATCTAACAAGGCGCAGTGCGTAAGAACCCAGGAAAGTCCAGAAAACCACCAGAGAGCTTTCCCCGACAATTATTAATCAGCAGGATGCATCAGGTCAGGCCACAAAAACCCCCAGGCAAAGAGAGGTGAGTAATAAAGTCACTTCCACATGTGCACTTCTACTTTCTGGGTCTACTGCAAACCTCCTACTGAAAACAGGCTGGTACAGAGGTGAAGATGAATTAACCAAGACCTTAAAGGTAAGAAATAAACCCCAGTTCCCCAGCAGCAGGATGCCCACAGGAAAGTTTGTTAGCAGCAATCCTGTGGTGTAAAAGTGGCACTCAGAGAGAATGAGAAGCTAAACGATTTGGTCCAAGTGCAGAGAAACTAAATGGATTTATTTTAATTTCTCTTCCACTTCAGAAGGTGAATGGGAAATATCCATCCCAAGGTGACACTTTACAGGTAATGAAGCCAAGGTGCTCACAAAGGCAGATGCATAAACAAAAGAGGTGAAAGAACAGGCCAATAAATTAAAATGCAATATATCAGTCAGGCAGGTTGGTATCACTCCAAGAGTGTAGAAGAAATGAAGGTAAGCCACAACGTAAACGTATATTTTAGTATTAAACTATCTGAACCACAGCTTCAAAGGAGAAGGAGGTGCCTAAAACGTCTCTTTATTAAAAAAGATGCCAGAGCTCTGCATTACCTTGTCTTGCCTCAGTAACAGGGAAGGGCAGAGGGGACACTGAATGAGAAAGGAAAGGATGGGCCAAAGCAAATCAGTGCTTACTATAAAGAATGGGCAGGTTTGGGCCAACCCACAAACCACTGTAGCATTTGCCAGAGCAACTGAGCCAAATAAGATGGGAAGGTGAAGCTGAGGCCAAGCCACTAAGATTGTGTTACTCCTTCTCCAGGCAGACATAACAAAAAAAGATGAAGAATAACAGTGGATTCCCAAAAAGTCATGCCAGCATCCTCAGGATGGTATTCAAGTAATAACCCAGGGATGGAGGGGAATGGACTTCTGTCACCCTTCAGGAAAGACAGTGTAATATTACACGTGCAGTTATTTTGGCATGCTGCAGGGTGATGGCAAAGAGTCCTAAAACCTGAGCCTGGTTCCAGCTCCTGGACACCAGCTTCACCTGGCCAGAGGAATATACCCACACCTGAGACCTCCACATGATCTGTGGCTTCCTAGACAGCAGTCATCCATCAACATTCCAAAGAAAGCCTGAGGAAACCTAGGCCAGAAATTATACTCTTAATGCGCCGGTTTTTTCTCCCATGGCTATAAAGAGAGCCTGGAGTGACCAGGTCAATACATGCCCAGATATGAATGTTTCTGGCATTCATACTTCAGAGAGACATATCCTGTACAGCCTTACTCTGTGTCTTTAAGGCACCATTCTTGGTTTTTTCCCACTGAAAATGTGTATCAAACCTTTAGGGAACATGCCAAAACTACAGACCAGATCCACAGCCAAACAGGGTGCTGCCTGCAGCACATCAGCTGCTCAGTAGCATCAAGGGATGTCAAGTGAGGATTAGGGGCCAGTTGTTTCAAAAGCATCACATACCCAAAATGTGAATCAAATCTTCTCAAGCGCCTCAGTGCAGGATCATCTGCTAATTGCAGACATTTACCCTCCTCATCTCCTTAGAGGAGAGCAGCAAGTGGGTTTTGCAGGGAAGGAGGATGAAAACACCAGACTGCTGGAGTGTTTTGCTAGAGAGTTATTATCTGTTCAGCCAGGGATGAAGCTCCAGGGAGGACACTGAAACCTTCTAACCTACTTTTTTCTCCAGTCAAATGTTAAAATGCAGCAGCTGTTTCCCCATGGAAGGCAGTGCTGTGAACATGGCTGGATTTTCATTCCACAGTTGAATCTTGCCAAGACCACAATCTCCCATGGAAGGGGAAGAGTTTGAACCCACTCAGATAAGTCAGTGTATCCCAGGAGTTACCAAGCTTCCAGCCAGGCTGAGTAACAAGTTCTGTGCAGGTTATTTATTGAAGAGGAAAAAGTAAACTTTAAAAAACTGTCAGAAGGATTTTACCTGATTTATTCCCACTTTCATCTGAAAGATCACTTTTTTCACACAATCTGATCAAAATAATAGATTGCCGTGACCTCACTGTATCTGATGATTCTATTTTACATGGGTTTGGGGCAGGCAGAGGGAACCACACAGCCCCAGTGACAGCTTTAGCCACCAGATTCCCCTACACACCACAAACCACATTCTACATTGTGAAAGCCCAGAGAGGATGGTACAAACACAGACTTCATCTCAGATCTTGCTGGAGTTTCACAGACATCTAAATTTATCAGCCTCTTCCCCCTCAATTCCCGTTCTCTTGATTTAGGATTCTGACTAACTAAGAAGATAATAAGACTTTTTTTTTTAGAGGCAGCTGCCTTACATAGTTTCTCTCCGAAATTTCTGAGCCAAGAATCTTTGCACTCCCTTGGCTTCTCGTTGCCAGATCTGTCAGGTCAGATAAAGAGTTTGAGGGAATCAGGCCAAAAATCACAGGTTAATTTAAATGGCAGTCCAAGACCCACTTACCTTTAGGGGTGAAGTTCACCACTTGCTGTGCTACCCTCAGCAATTTTGGTCCATTGTTTCAGGAACTCAAACCCAGAACCAGGAAACAACAGAGATCAATCAAACCCTCAGCTGTGACTCCAGGATGTGCAGCCCACATAAGCACCTCACAGTCCCCAAAACACCCAGTGCTGGGCAAATCCTAGAGGCTCCAGGAACCTGACAGATTTCCACAAGATCCCATTTCAGCATCTTGTGAGTCTGGAGGCACCAGCATAACCTGCTGGCAGCTTTCCAGAGAACTTGATGGAGAGAAAGAGCTACCCCAGGACTCTGAGATGCCAAAGAGGATCACCTGGGGCATACCTGCCCACCCTCTGTGCAGGTGTGCTACAGTATTTAATTGCATATAATTTAATTATATCATCCCCAGAGCAGGCTGGGCTTGGGAGGTTTGGGTGATAATTTCTCCTATTCAAGGCAGCTGGAGAACTCACTTTGCTAACGTAGGGAATTATTGGGCTGTTTGCTTTGCTCCTGGGGAGTTCTCTGCCTGTCTCCCACGCAATTATTATCAGTCCCATTTGCTATCCTTAGGTCTCAAGAATTTTTGAGTATGCCCCAAAAACGGGGGGGGATACATTTTAGAGAATTCCAAATTATTTTAAACTGCCACGAAGCCTGACTCACAGAAATCTATTTACAAAATCTCTCCTTAATCTAATACATTAGCACACAAATATACGCAGAGATCCAAGAATATGCAAAAAATTAGAATTGTTTGACTCTTGGAGTCCAACTCTGTTTTGCCTGTGCCAGACGGAGTTTAGTCATACCAAGCATTTTATAAGATGAGTATATTTGAAGGCAAATCTCTACAATTATGTTATGGTTATATTCTGTGTTCTATGGAGGTTTTTTTATACTGTGTGCACAGTTCCTCCAGTTCCTACCTTTTCAGACATTGGAAAGATTTCAGTGCTTTAACACTTGACATTTCTCAATCACCTCTCTTGTAAAGATCCCAAGGCAATCTAAACCAACAAGTATGTCTCATAGCACCACCATAAATTCCTTGTAATTATTTCCATTTCAGCCATTGGGGAAGCTAACAAGTGACCTGTCTAAAATGAAGTAGCAGCAGAACCTGGAATAGAAATTCAGAGCTCTAGCTCTGAACTAACCATTAAATATTCTGGCTCCTACATGGATTCAATAACCTTTGCAGAAAGAAAGAAAAATGAAAAAAGCCTCCTATATAAGGAATCATATTTTCTCATTAGTTCTCTGCTGGTCATCCAGAGAAAGCAGACTCCAGTGGATAGGGTGCTGAGCCTGAGACCCAGGCTCATTCTTGATCTTGCACATTTATTCCAAGCAAGCCACAGTCTCTGTGGCTGTTTCTTTCCTGAGGAATAAAATTAAAGATACTGCCTTATTGAGCCAGTTGGAATTAACCCATTGCTTTAGTTGGTGCATTGCTGCAGAGTATTAAGTGGTATTGAACATCTGCATGCTAGGATGAAGTTAAAATTAGCCTTTGCTTCAGCTGAAGTTATCTCGATTTATGAGCAACTACTTCTTGAAGCTTCCCCTCTGCAGAGCTTTTTCTCAGAGCTCTGCACTTATGCTTAAGTTAAATGATTGTATCCCACCAGCTCTTTTGAGCAGGATAATTGGCAATTACTTATTTTTGACATATGCAGGAAATCTAGTAAAGCATAATTCAAATTCTGTTAGCAGTGATGAACTCCTTTTGCAGAACAGTGCATTACAGTGCTCATCTCCACTGCCAATATCTCTGGCAGTTTTAATTCAAATCTCAGAAGTATTATGTGCAACACATTGTTTCTTATCTGCAAGGTCCACGCTAGAGAAATTCTTTTGTTGTGTAACCTTGAATCCTTTTCCTAAACTTTTTGAAACTTCTGCCACCCTTGACTGGTTAAAAAGAAAGCAGAACTGATTTTATCCTGTTCCTCTTTATTTTCATGGCTTAAGCTTTCTGCATAAAGTGTATTAATTATCTCTTGCTCTTGTTATAAACAAATATATCTAGGCATGTAAACTGCCAAGCAGCAGCTCATCTTACTAAGACGTTTTTTAATGAGAGTATGAACAAAACTGCCCACAGATATGCCTGGTGGAACTCTACCTAGAAACCAGAGTAATAGGCTCATTACAAAAAGATTACACATTAGATATGCTGCTCCCTCGGTGTGAGTGAGGATTATCTGAGTGCATTTAGAAAAAAAAAATACTTTTACTGCTGGTAAATTACACCTTAGGCCATAGGATGTAAGGGGTGTGCAGGGTTCAGCTTCATCCAGAACTCGATGAATTATCTCAAGTGTCAAATCATGCAGTGACTGATTAAAAACTCATTAATGGGTGTTTTACTCTCGTAAAACTGAAGTTGGTTTAAAGACTGTGCAACAGAGGGAATCTTGGATAAAATTTTACAATTCGGGCCTGTTTCCAGGTAGTAGGAGCATTCTCAGTTTTGTTTCTTTCTGAAGAAGTTAAAAATAATTGAAAAGAAAATATTGGGAGTTACATTGGAAAGGTTTAAATTATTCTACTTCTTCAAGTCCCTGCCTTAAAAACCTCCATCCATATTCAAATAAAATTTCTAGGGAGAAGCTGGCTCACAGACTCAAAAAAAATTCCACCCAACTCCAGCTGAAGACAAATAAGTAAGATTAAGTAGGGAAGACTTTGTCCTCAGTGCCATGTAAAGAGAGAATTTCGCTCTGCAGTAATATCAAGGCAACTTTTAAGAGTATATGCAGCACAAGATAGTATATACTTTATTTTGAAATAGAGCACCTCATTTCTAACATTAATGTTTATTGAGAATTTCTGTACAATTTAATTATGTGGTGTGTGAAGTTATTGATCTGGTAGTTTAAACACTTTTTAAAAAATTCACTCTGTTATTAGCTATTGAATTTTGTAATGATGTCATTCTTAGAGCTTACCATTATCAGTGCAATAAAAGAGAAGCCATTTCTAATTAGATTTTCTTAATGTGATACTGTTCATTATGGATTGATTTTCTCTTTCCCTTTGCTATTTCTAAATGAGTTAGGTGAAGTTTCTTTTTTTTTGCAAGTAGAGGTTAATTTTCACTGGCAAAGAAGCAGAGAAATTGTACAAAAGGTTTATGAAAACCTCCTTAGGCGACTTTGTCAGATCACCTCCGCGTTATGTTTCAGTACCATTAGCATTCAAGCCTCAAGCTCCATCTCTAATAGATGCTGAAAGATTTGCAATATTACCCAAACTTGTGAAGAGGCTCAAACTTTTTTTCTGTAATGAACACAGATTACACTACAGCAAAGCACTGCCACTCAGCAGCAGGGCTGCTGCAATTGGGTGATTCACAAAAATAAATTGGCAGCTACTACTGAGGTGATTTGCAACAGGGATTATAGTGCTGGTAAGCACAGATAAATGAAGGACCTTTCACTGAGGGTGAGGTTATGTTGGGAAGATAGGCAGGGTGGGCACCCTGTCTCCACAAACTCAGTGCTCCTCTTGGTTATTCACAGCTCAGTCTGGGAACAGAGAAACACCACGAGGAGTGAGGACTCCACTTGCTCGTGATTTTCAGATTTCAAATTAATTTCTCAAGTTGCACATGCTCAGCAAGTGCCAGTTGCTCGGCTCCCACTGGCTT
Source organism: Vireo altiloquus (assembly GCA_013396875.1). Taxonomy (NCBI): domain Eukaryota; kingdom Metazoa; phylum Chordata; class Aves; order Passeriformes; family Vireonidae; genus Vireo; species Vireo altiloquus. The sequence goes on from VZRF01011820.1 coordinate 125,815, forward strand.
TGGGTATGAACCATTCTAAATGGTGTGGTTTGAGATGGAGCAGCCAGCAAGCATGTGAATTCTCATGGCCAAAGCACGGGGATAACATCAGTTCATACAACAAACTGGTATGAACAGCACAATCCCAACAGCAGCTGGGCTGAGCCAACCTCTCTAATGCCATTCACATGAATGACTTGTCGATTCAAAGATTAAAATTGAGGCAAAATGTGAAGAGCTTTCTTTCCATTCAGATAAGTGCTCTTGAACACAATGCACTGCCATCAAGAGTTAAGTAAAGACTCGAGGTCTTTTCTGATGTGGTCTGAGACAGAAGTCAGTTTACCAAACACAGAAACTTGAGCACAAGACATCCCTTTACCCTTACACAACTGATAAATGCTTTCCTTTGCTTTGTAACTCTTATGTATCTCTAAATCAATGACACTATGACTTCCTTTACTTAGCTTGCTGAGATCGAATTAGTTCCACAGAACCACCTATATCCTATTTTTTTAGAAAAGTGTGGTGAAAGGCTTTGCAGTGAGTTTTGTTACCAATTTTCCTCTCAGCAAGGAAACATCTTCCCTGCTGTCACCAGGCACATGTGTCACACGTGGCAGGAACTAGGAATGGAAGAAGAGCTGCTGCATCCTGGAGAGGTATCCTCTTACTACCAGTCTATAACAAAGGGAAAGTCTTGAGGTTCAGATTACTGCTGGATTTTTCCCTGTGTTATTTAAACCATTTGATCATTTAAAAATACTCCTTTTGGATACCATGAACTCAGAGCCATGCAGAGAAGCATGTTTTAAGGCCGACTTCAGTGAAACCATAGGGATAATTGAACACATGACAAAGCAGAAAAAATCCCACATCTAAAAAGCAGAAGGGAAAGAAACAGAAAGGCAAAAGAAGGGTAAAATTGTGCTGGCATCACAGATTGATCCATTCCATTTAGCCAAGTCAATGTGCTGCAGCCCTCTGCCCTGCCCTGCCCACTGTTCAAAGAGGAGTGGAAGAGAAGTATTGATAAAATCGTGGCAGAAGCTGGTGTGCAAACACATCCTGCTGGCATCCTGGCATGCATGGAAATTTAGAAGGGTTGAAGGTAAAGACAACATCTCTGGGCTAGAGGAGTTGCTAGGAGATGGTGTCCTGCCTTGACATCGTTCATCAGCCTGTGACAAACTGTTCTAACCACACAATAATCTGATGAGTCACAGGTGCCTCCCCTAAGTGTGGAGAAAAACAGCTCTCACCCAAGGGTGAAGCATTCTCCAAGCCTTTTATGCATTTTCTTGGACTAATTCTTGTTTTTAAAATGAGTGACTGTGGTTTTGCACAGGCCTCAGTAAATTCTACAAAACCCAGTGAAGTCCCAGAGGTCATCTTTACTTACACAATAAGAGCAGGACTGATGCAGCACTCGTGGCAGTCTGGAGAACACTACTCTGAGCACGAGTCAGGGTTGGATCAAACCCACTGGCAGAATTTCTGCTCTTGCAGTCAAAAAGAACAAAGGGATTCCAGGCAATAGAAGCCAGAAGCCATGAAAAATGAGTAACATATGGATTATTAACAGCAGTGCCTGCACTGTGTAAAGCAAGACACCCTTTGAGAGAGCTGACAGAGTGAACAAGGTTGTGGCTGGACAGAAGAGGGGAGGATGTGCTACACCACTGGGTTAGTCCTGTTAACTTTGTAATATTTGCTGCCATCTTAAAATAAAGTCAAACTGAATGGCTGCAGGTCGTTCTGCTCCCATTGATGCTGGCAGGAAAAATGACTCCTGTGAAGAAACACTGATGGAGGAGCCTAAAGAAACAAAATCACAACATTTGCGACCAGTTATGCTAAAAGAGGAAACATGGTCTTGTCTTTAGGGAATACATGACAAATCTGGGTGTTTTCTCTCAGTCCTGCTTTGCCACATTTGACAAATCACTTCTCCTATGATTGTGTCATTCATCCCTAAAGCAAGGATATTGATGTTTCCTCTCATATTCTTTCATCTTTTTAGATTACAAATTCTGCAAGGACAAAACCTTTATTTATCTTTAATGTAGTATGCCAGTGCTTTAAAAGCATTAATGGATTATACCTTCACTGCACCTCTCATGCTAAACACTAATAACAATAATCTCCCTTTGGGAGATGGAGTGTTGAAACACAGCCCAAGCTGACTGACGTACCCAAGGTCACACAAAAAGAATTGCAGCTGGGCCAAGGCTTTGACCCCAAGTTTTTGCCCTGCATTTTAATCAACAAAACCAGATAAAACACCTGTTGAAGAGCCTGGGAGAGGTTATTTTGTCTGGCTGTCCTTCCAAAAAACTAAATAAACTCTCCCTAGGCCACTCCTGAAAGATGTTCCTCCAGGATGTCCTGTTACACCTGAAGTACTGGGGATCCCACACTACTAAAAATTGATTCTATTCCCCCTTTGTTTAATATTGCCATTATTTCCTGTTGTCTGACAAGAACCACCCATTACTGAAGCCTGTAATTTCTTGCCATAATCACAAAAAAAAAAAAAAAGAAAAAATTGTAACACTTCTTTCCAACACTTTTAATCAAGGCCTCCTTACAGTGTCATTACTTCTCATATATTGCACAATGATTTAAACTAAATTCTATGGCAACTCATTAATTTTTAACTGCTGTACCCTGTGTCCCTGTCCTGTCATCCTTCCAGCTGTGCACCTCCACGAGATGCTGAGTTTGGCTCTCCTCCAGGCTGGATAAAACCCCTCAGCCTCTCTTCACACAGCCTCTTACCCAGCCCTTGACCATCTTGGTGGCCACCCGTGGACTTACTCCAGTTTATCGATGCCTTTATTTTTCTAGGGATCCCCAAACTGGACACAGTGCCCCAGATGAAGTCTCAGAAGTGGTGGACAAAGGGGAAAAACTAAGTATAAAGAGCAGAGAAATTTTGCAAAAATTAAAGACAATGTTGCCCATTTTATCCCTTGGTGGCCCAGGCTGCCCACAGCAGCCAGGAGATTTGTTTTGCAATGGACATGACCAGAGCTGCTCTTGAATCCAAAAGAGAAACCCATATGTAGTTCTGCCAAGTCGAGAATATCAAGCTCAAAAGGTATTCCTCCCATGAAGCATTATAATGCCAATTATAAAAACATATTTTGGTTTTCACTTCAAAATAAATAAATGCACTCCCTAACCTCTGCACACCAAAAAAAAACCAACAGAGTGCCAAAGATTTTTTTTCCTAAATCATACCTTTAAATAGTATTAGGCCACTACAGTATCAGTCTAGTTTTGCTGATGAATGCTTAATGGTCTTGGCTCATGATTACGCCTCCAATGCCAGAATAAGTCAATAGGATTAGGTCCATTATGTCTCTCACATCTCTGTTCTGCACAGTTCAACTTCAATAAAATATATTTAAGGGATATTTACCTGTCTCCGAGGGGTGGTGTAAGGATAAATTCAGCAATATTCTCACACTTGACTGAAAACATATCTGAAATTTTCAAAGCCACCTAGCGGATTTTGATGTACCATTCCCATTAATGTCAGTGGGAAGTGTATATCTCAGAAATCTCAGCTGTAAAGCACTGCAATACATGAAGAATAATGGCAAACACAAAATTTAAGTAGGGAGCATAAGAAGATATACCTAAATCAGTGTTCCACATAGACGTTTTATTTCTAATTTTTATGTCCTTGTACGGGCTAAGGGAAATGAAATCAGTAAAATGTGAGTCATCTTATCTAATTGCCCTGTTAAAATAAAAACTAATCAAATTATTTTTGGAGATGAAATGTTAGGATTGCCTCATTAATATTCTCTCTTTCCTTGGGATGACCACACTTACGTCGTATTTTTATTAAATTAGGGGATTATAGAACCAATTGCACAAATTGGCCTAATCTCCTTAGCAATGATTCTATACACTATATTTGGGACATTCTGCAATTTGCAACTTGACAGGAAAAAACTCCTGAAGACATTAGATTTGCTCTTTTTTAGAAGTTTGGCTGATGTTCAGAATAACCTGGGGAGTTGAAACTCTTGGTTTCTGTAAAATATTTTCCCAGCAAGGAGAGCAGAAAAGAAAGAACCAGCAAATGGGAGGGAAAAACCCCAACAAACCAAATACCAACAAGCAAACAAACAAAGAAACAAACAAAAATTCTTGTTGGTCTCAATGTGAATAAATGTATAGCACACAAAAAGAGACAATGAATAGGCTCTTCTAATGGATTCCAGGGGTCAAGTACACAGCCCCTTACTTCTCGGAATTACAGGAATTTCTAGGAAATTGCTCCCTCTCCAGGAAAAAAACTTATGGGGTAACATCAGATTGCAAGTGATGTGAAGGGAAAATTCTCATTTAGGATTATTTCATTCTAAATCTTCTCTAGTGTGAAAAGACCACTTGAGTCACAAGGTAATGGAGAAAGAGGTTTCTAAGGCAGAGTTTAAGCAGTAATCCTTAATGTATTCTACTGCACTTGGAAATATTTTGCAGACTCGTAAGCATAAAGATTAAGTAATTTGGAAACAAGGCTCCCATTATCTTACAGATTAATTGAATAATGATATGTTTTAATATGTGCTTATATCCTAATTCACAAAGTTTACAAAGATTTGGATTCCCTCCAAAGTTGTTCATCTCTCCACGCACTTAATTCCAGAGAGTTTAATGACTACACTCTGATGACTTTTAACCAATTATTCCCCTGGAAACTCAGAAAAGCTCTGAAATGGTAACATAAAAATGAAACTATCTTATTTAAAGGGAAAAAAAAAAAAAGGAAGATAAAAGCAAACAACATTTTATAACATTTTCAGAAGTAGAAATAGCCTTTGCAATTTGTTCTGGTAAATACAGCTCCTCTGAATGAATATGAATAAATCAACTAAACTATCAGAAGCACTAAAAATCTGTAACAAAACAAAAGATAATGCAGTGGTAAAGGAGAACACTTTCAGCCCATCACTGAGAAACCATTAGCAAATTAAAAAAAATTAATGGAAGATTATTTTCAAGTAATAACCATTATTCTTAGCTCACTAAATGTTAACACACTCCCTGTTTCTCAACCACTCAAAGCTTAATTCACAGGTGAAGGCAACCAGGGATCCTTAAGAATGGTGTAATGCTGTTATTGAAAGCCTTCTGGTTTACATCAGAATAGGAGGTATGTGAATCCACTCAGGAGGAATGGAAAACGTTTAATAAAACATTAATAAATGAAACTGAAAGGCTCCAAAAGAATATCAATTCTGGTGGTCTGCATGAACTTGGGAAAATGTGCATTGCAAATCCTGTTTGGCTTTTAGTTGTGTTTCAGACTGCTACTTTTTTCAAAAACTAAGGAAAAGCAGATCTGAGTTAATTAAGATGAGGTAATTTGAATACAGATGCTAAAAATGTTCATTAACAGTAATTACTTTTTATTTATGAAACTTAAGACCAGACTCAGCTGAGGCTGGAGAACTCACAAAAATGCTCATAGGGCACTGAGAATAAATTAACAGTGTTGTGCAACTGGCTTACTGAATTATGTTTTGGGTTTTGTTCCTTTAGCCCCTTTTCTGAAACATTACCTATTGATCATTGCCAAAAGTAAGACACAAACCCAATAGATGAACACCTTTTTGACAAGAACTATCAAACCAGGCACTAGGTGGGACTCAGGCTAGACTTGAAACATGGATCTAGCTCAAGCAGAACACAAAACTGCAAATGATGACTTTTTTCCTCTGTGATTGAATTGCTAAGTATGAAATGGGTCACCCATCTACTCCAGTCCTCCTCAACAATAAGGTAAAGGTAGCCTGGAGTGCTGGCACCAAAACCAGTGAGGAAATGTATGTTACATATGGTAGGGGAAGAGTGTGACCTAAGGATCCAAATGGCTATGAAAATGTCAAAGACACCAGACTAGAGTCATAATTATAGATTCCACTTAAAAGGTAATCTCACTGATTTAGAATACGGTTCCTGATCCTGCCTCTGTTGTTAATTCAAGTACTTTGTGTCTGGTACTTGCCTTCTAGGGTTACCTTTTTATTGCTGTCTCGGCTGAAATACTGATTTCCAGTGAAAAATCTCCTCAGTGTACCTGAGGGACAAGGATCTGCTAGGGCAGGCACATTTTGATAATAGGAATTTTCAGTAAGATGAATGATGCTATGGTCCCAAAGTGTTCAAATCCACAAAATTCCACTTGACATCCCCGGGGCAGAGTTAGCACTGATGAGTCTATAGGAAACTGCAGAAGGTTTTAAGCCATTCAACAGTTCCTCTGAATTCTGACCTTTCAGGGGAAAAATACACCCAATCTGGCTGTGCAAACCAGGAGTTTAAGAGCCATCCTACATCAAGATGTCTAGTAGAGAGGAGATATAAATCTTATTAAAAACTTTGAGAGACTGACAAAGTCCGTTAGAGAAGAGCTCATGAAAAACTGACCATGAGCAATGCCAACGTGACATCCATTGTTTCCAGGGACATGAGTAAACAATCCAGAGGGATTAGCCTTTCCTCGCAGCCATAGTGCTGATGTCTCTGAGGACTTCCAGCAGTATAAATGGTCCCAGAGCATGTGTGATTACCATTAACTCAGTTACTGCTTGAGGACATGCACTTAAAACTCCAGACTGTGTCAAAGCTGCTCGTTAATTACTGCCATAGCAATACCTGGATGGGGAAAGGTGTGAGGGAGCTGCTAACTCAAAGGATCTGGCAAGAGGTAGCTGGAGACAGCTTTTCTCCCACCTCCACATCATACAGAACCCTCTGTGTTTGCAGAGTCCTCCCTAAATCCCCTTGCCTCATTTATACTCTGAATGACAAGACTTTAGGGTGAAAAAAATACAGAGGTCACTCCATCCTCCTTTCCTTTCCTTTCCTTTCCTTTCCTTTCCTTTCCTTTCCTTTCCTTTCCTTTCCTTTCCTTTCCTTTCCTTTCCTTTCCTTTCCTTTCNACCCCACTGCCCACACCGTCCTGCCAGGGATGGACTGGGGGAATCCCCTTCCCCTTCCCCTTCCCCTTCCCTGGATTTAGATCATCAATTTGGCTAGAGTTTGACTAGACACACTCAAGCACTCAAAACCTTTAGTAATTATTTTGTTTGGATGATAACTATAAATTCTACTTGTTCTCATTTAAGAATTTAAGAAGACCCCAAATGGCCTCTGGGTATTATTATTGAAGCTTCCATGTCAGATATTTAGGTTTTTGCTGCTCTAAGGAATTGGCCAACCCTGCCAGTTCTTCATCAACATAGACAGCAATAGTTCAGTGGCAGCGAGGTTTTTGATGAGTTGAGTGATGGTTCCACAGTATCAATTATCTTTAGATTTCTGAAGCAGAGCAGAGGAAAGATGATGAAGCAGACTGTACCAGCTCTTAATGCAGAACTACAGAATGTATAATTTAGCATTTATTTTATTGCCAGCATTTTCTATAGAATGTGTTAGTGCACAAAATAGCCTATCAAATGCATTAGCAAACAAAAGCTATATAAAGACTCCTATAACCAAAAGGCAGCTTATGAATAATTCACATTTCCATGCATTAGGAGTCATCCAGATAAAACACATAAAGTGCACTTAACTTGTCCCTATAAAACGCTATAAATTATATGAATAATTGTATATATATAATGTATATAATGTCAAAATAATATTTCAGTTACCTTAAAGGATGAAGTTGCTTTCTTGGATGACTTTGAAGACAATTTGCAAGCTTGCTCGATTTATGCTGGCAGTAATTGCTGTACAGCTGCCTGATTTAGACAGAGGGGGAAAATGGATGAGCTGTGCAAGTTACAACAGCAGAAGAGAAGTTGCTGGGCTACCTTTTGTGGTACCATTTGTAGTCATTGACAGGACTACTGCCAGCTGTTCAATTATCTGCCCAGAATACTCCAGAATACACACAGTGCTTTACTGGTGACTGTACTTAGACAGATAAAAACCTCTACTTTTGACTCACGTAGTACTTAGCAGTAGGTAAACACACATTTATTAGATTAACATGGAAGATTTGGGGAGTATTTCAAAACTGTGGTGACAGAAGAAATTACATGCTTAATGCCCAGAAATATAAAAGTTATCAAGGAAATTATGGAGTGCTCTGATTCCACACAATTTTTAGTTCATTATCAATAAAAAAAACCATCAAACTACCCCTACAAGTCTACAAACACACAAACAAAATGTTTTGTGTGCTTACAGAATTAGCTGTACACATTCAATTTCAGAGGTGTTTTTTGCTTCCACACTGAAATCCACCCCTGCCTTACCATAGGATAGATTAAGATGTAACAGCCACAATTCATAGCATTACTTCTGTGGGTTTCAAATTTTGCCAAGAAGCCTTCAAGCAAGCACCAAGCTTCAACAGTAAACGATGACAGACATATCAAGTCATCAAAGCAAATGGAGGGAAATGAAATGGACAATTGTGGTTACAGGATTGAACCTTACAACAGAGGCCTACAGAATAAATAAAATTCCCCATATTATGCTTTTTTGTAGGATCCAGCTCTTGGAAGAAGTGTGAATCATGGCTCAAGACATAAAAAGGGCCAGAAATTTGGTATTTATGCTCAGCTCTATACTGAGACAGCATACAGCAAAGACTGAGGACTCTGGCATAGGCACACATCCCCCTCAGACACATTCAGGACTGCAGGGCATTAACATGCTTTTAGGTAATCAGGAAATATTGCCATTATCCTCAACTTACTGTCTTCTTTGGGATTGCAGCTGAGTAATTACCACAAAATAATTTAGGAACAATTAAAGCGTTTCTCAATGCTCATTGTTTGATGGAGTAATGAGCAAAGGCACACACTAATCACCCATTAACTGGCAGGGTGCTTGAACATCATTTCATCTTGCTCTAGAAAGGGTTCTGTGCCTTTGTTAGACTCAAGGGTTGAAGGCTGCTGAAAATGGAATCAAAATCTCTATTTAGTTAGAATCTCACATGATACAGCCTCATTTCCTTTTAACTGCAAATATTAGAGATTTATGTCTTCTCTTTCGTCTTGTGATTTTTGGGAAGCATATTTGTGCTCTAGATTGAGTGTAAGAAACAGAGAAATTAAGATACCACATACAGGAGTTACGCAAATAATTTTCACACTGAGTATTCAAGAAAGATTTGTTACACCAAGCAATCAAGTCTGCGCTCTTTCCAGGATGTAATTTTGCTGTGCTTTACCGAGGGAGGACAGTAGGGACTAATTCTGCCCCATCTGCCCTCAGATACAACACATTTGTAATTTAGAGAAGCAGATCTATTACCAAAGCCTGTAAAACCAAGTGTAGGGACGAAGTTTTCTTGTCCTCTCTTCATGTGACCCCAGACCTCAGAAGGCACAGAGCGAAACAGGGAACATTTTGTGTGTCTCCAGCTTTACCTCATCTCTCCGTTGCTCCCTGCTCAGAAGAGTTTTGCTCTTCCTTCCTCTTTGCCACTCTCCAGCTCTCTGTACAGAGAATCTGTCACAGACGATCCTGAACAGTTTATGAATTGTTACCTACATCCCCTCTCACTGCTCCTGTTTCTGACTGTGGAGCTGAGACCCAGCAAAATATCATCATGTCCCCAAAACACTGGCAATAGGATTCACAGAACTCCACAATGGCATCTTATTTTTAATCTGATTTTTTAAATCCAAGCTTCTAATGATTTTCTGATATGACTTTGTTTTATGTGTGTCTGCCCTGATCAGTTTTGTGGCTGCTCAACAAAATTTGACAAAATAAAGTTCAGTAAATATATTAAAAGTCCCACAAGTTTTGTGCAAGTGGACAGCCTGGTAGGGAAGATAGATGAGAATAAACCTCTGTACAAAATGAAGTGATAGATGACAAATGCAATCATGTTAGTAGGCACTGGAGAACTTACCCCAGACACCATTCACAGCAGAGAGGATTCAGAAAAGTCCCTAACTACAGAATTACAGCTTGTAAATAAAGAAAATTCATTTTTACAAGGTTACTCAGATACACAAAACTTTGCAGAGAAGATCCTTAATCCTCTGATGCAAATAAAGTATGCACTTAACCTTTACAGAATATGTCTCGCTTGCCTTTAATTTTTTTCTTTGTCAGTGAATTTGACTTTTAGTTAGCAGATGAATTTTATAAACTACATAACCAAAGAGTAAATGCTTGGTGCTTATTACAGAGTGCAGAAAATAAGACACAACTGGAGTGACTCTGAAATATTTCAGTGAGATTGTCGGCAGAGGATTTTTGGTTTTATGAAAAGTGCAGGATTTGGAAGACTGTGGAAGGCTATAGGTTTCTGAAAGTAAAAACCACATATAGATCACAGAATAATAGTAAAATCTATTTTTAAACCTCTGGTCAGTGTAGGAGCCTTCAAGGGAGTATTTGTAGATAATTGGTAGGTATTGGTAGGTATGAATACCATGGATAAGCCAAACACAAAATTATGCTGAATCCTAGAGGATTTTGTAGCTTTTAGAAAGCTACACTTCTTTCTGTTAGTCCTGCTATTACTGACTTGGTACACATAGGATGGGGTTAATTTATATCTCTCTCTTGGTGACCCTAACAGAAATAACAGTGGGGCAGATGCTGTATTCCTTTCATAGCCCAAATTTCTATGGGAATTCCTCCAGCCACCGAATCCTAAAACTCTGATTTCCTTCATGTTTATATAGAAAAAGTATCCCTATTGCACCCAGTGATTCAGCAGAGGAATTACAAGATTCCTCGAGATTATCATAACCTTTTATTCACCCAACAAGACAAAATGAGAACACTAAGCAAGTCAAATTTTGCTTTGAGGCAGAGATTTTTCTAGGATGTTTCACTGTCACTGATCTATGCACAAATTTAATCCTGATTACTTCTGTGCCTAAACCTTTCTCCCACCTCAGTGGATATTATTTTCCCAGTTTCCTTGTGCAGTGTGGGAGTGTTATTAGAGCAAAGGGACCTGTAGCCCTCTGGTCTGGGGAAATGGTCTGAGATTACAAAATTGTACAAGAAGGTGTTGAGAACTGCAATGCAACCTCAAACCAAACACCTCGAGAATAGGCTCAAACCAGCAGTGACCTGTTTCTCTTGATTAGATTCTGCAACAGCAAGACCAGACAGAATAGCAAATACAAAGGCATCTGTCAGGAAAATGAAGTCTCAGTATGGATTTCAGTGAGTCTGTAGCTGGAACAGGAGTTTTAAAATATTTATGGGACATTCACAATTCACGAGTTATAGGACATTCAACCAATCACGTCAAAATCTCCAAACAGATATTGAAGTGTGCCTTCTATTTTAGACATACATAGCAATTGCTTTATGGTAACAACTGAAGTATGAGGATATTGGGAAATAAAACCATAACAACCCCAAAAACAAGCAAACCAAAAAACCCAACCAACCAAAAAAACACACCAAAAGACAACCGAAAAAAAAGCCCAAAACCATAAGAGGTTATTTTGTTCCTGCAGAAAAAAAAAAAAAAAAGCCTATCACAAGTGCTTAACAGTACCTCTACCCTGCTGTTATTTCACTCTCTGCTCCAGCATCACTTCACCTAAGCTGCCTGCCACCATCCTTTCACTTTGATCAGAATTTTCTGAAATCTGGCTTGTGACTGTGATGGAGAACAGCCTTGATACAGCCCGAGACAAACCCCAGTCACAAGACTGGGTTTGAACAGCCTTAGGAAATGTAGCCTTAGGTCTCAAGCACAGTCTTGGGGCTTTGGATGGGACCACTGCAAGTGCTTTGTGCCTCTGGAGTTGGCAGTAGGGTGGTGCTGGTCTCTTGGCCAAAGGGAATGCAGAGACCCAACCCTATTGCAAGAAATTTGTAAAACCAGAACAAGAGAGTTTCACTCCCTTAACAGAAAAACAGAGGAAACCTTCATCTGGGTCAGCTTCTCTTTCCAAGTTCCCTGTGAGTTTTGCCATGCTCAGGTAACCCAAGCAGCACCACTCATCTATCTGATCTCTGCTCACTGCAAAACTTCTCTTTGTGCCCCCGGGTTACAAAGCTTTTTATTACCTCACCCTGTGCTAGCCCACCAGCTAGGCTGGTGGCCCCAATTCTGCATCCTGCAGCCCTTTTCCAGTGCCAGGGTGGTCTTGTGACACTGCATTTGACAGGCAGCTCCTCAGTGCTGCAGCAGGAGCTGAGCACTGACACTGGGGCTGGAGAAATGCTCAGCACAAAGAGAGAGCAAAGCACAGCAAAGGCTCAAAGTGTCACACATCCACACTGATCAGAGCAGGCAGGGGTCCTTTACAGGCTTCTCGTGGACAGGTGGTTTTCACACTTCAATCATCCCCTCACAACGCGCAGGTTTTCGCTTCAAAGGTTTGGCAGCGCTGAAAAGGGGTTTTTCAACCTACACAGAGTTCATTTAAGTTAAGAGAGGTTCATCTTCCCCAAGTTTGTACTGCTGGAATGGCTTCGCTGCTACAGTGTTCAAAGCTCTCTCTAAACACCTTTTGGTGAAGCAATGCAGCTCTGCTCCCTGAGGAGGACTGCTGCACTTGTACATCCACAGCCATGGGTAGTGTCACTGTGGGGTTTCCATGTCTGCGTGGGCAAGGAAATAGATTTATGTGTATATAGATATATATAAACAGAATTAAAATATTTAGGGAATCCACTTCTAATTCTTCTGAATTACATTTGACACCAAGAACTCCAGATCTATGTCAAACTGCTATTTGTATTGAAGTGTGCCAATTCTTTGCCTTTTTTCTATTCCTCCTCCTCCGCCCTGTATTGCGTTTGTGAGCAGAAGAGGAATCCTTGCCCTCAGCACTGGGCTTGCAAGTGAGGGGATTTTGCTGTTTATGAAAATGCCTCTTGCAGGAGCCATCCCTCAGCCAGGGTTTGGCTGAGTCCCAGGCAGGCTGGAGCTGCAGCTCCCTTCCTCTGCAGGGAGGCCAGAGGACGGATTAGGGCTGTTGAGTGAGTAATGGACTTTGATACTGTGTCAAGCCGTGTAAGAAAGTTATCTGAGCATGCCAGGAGCTTATAAATGAAAGAACCACTTCAGAGACGTCGGAAAAAGAGACCTGTGAGACTTAATGATTCAAAGAAAATCCATCTTCAAGTTAGGAGATGAATCCTCAGATGACTGACCTAAATCCCAAATAATTCCGAACAATGGCAGAAAGACTGAGCTAAGTGCAGTCCTATCATTTAATCTTAAGTCTTTCTGTAGTACTGTATGTCTTAGTGAGCAAAAGATAATACAAGGAACAACAATCAGATATCCAGAATAATGTAACAATACATGAAGGAGCTTAGCATGGGCAAGTAATAGCTGTTGGCTTCATTTGCTCTGTTTAGTTATGTTAATAGAAAATAAAGATTTCCAGAAAAGATTAGAAGCAAAGAGATTCAAAAGACGTGGCCTGGAGCTTTCCATAGGCAAAAGTCAGAAATCCAGCTGAGTTACAAATCAATGAATAAATTTATTCACTACCTTACAGAGAGAAAAATCATATTAGCAGTATGGGCATTTGTTTACCGTGGTTGTATTAAGATAATTTAATAATATCATATTTAGCTGCCTTAGAGAAATTAAGCTAATTTCATACAAGTTTTAGAAAATAAAAGGCAGATTGGTTTGTACCAAGATGGTGTTCCTCAGCACTGAACCTGCTTCACATCAGCAGATGGCCTAAAACCTCTCATGAATCTTAACAAGGACTTTTGAACTGAGGTAAGTCAGGAAAGCTTTTCTCCACTATTAAACTACCTGCCTCTCACTGTTCTTTTTCTGTTCTGATTTTAACAAATTCTCTTATTTTTTACATTTATTTTCTTTATCACTACCTATCCACATAATCACACATTCATATATCCTGTGTGACTGTAATGTGTGTATCCACCACATCATCTCTGTATGCCCTTCTACTAAGTATGTGAAATTCAAAGTAAAATTATTTGTATTAGCTAGTTCAAGACTTCCACTTCCTTAGAATCTCATGGTTCCCAACTCATATCTGAAGCCTCCACAGCAAATTGCATCCTGGTGTGTTATCTTGGCTGATAAAGGCACTTTCATACTGCAAACCACAGGCAGGTTCTGGGAGCCCTGCACGGGTCTGTGCCTTTTCTCCCCTCACAGCACATCTCCCCGCCGGGTGAGATGCCACTCCAGGTTATTCTCAGTGCAGGGACACACTGAGGTTCCCAGGAGCTGCTGTGCCAGCCCCCAGTGCTGTGATGTGGTTGTAATTTATGTTTTCATGCTGACTTTGCCCTCGGTTCCTTCAGGCTGGAGTGTAAAGGTGCAGTTTTCTAATCTAGAAGACTCCTGGAAGGCATCTAGGGCCACATGTAGGCACTCATGAACAAGCTGGTTTTGAAAGATGCTGAGTAACTCCAGCACATACAGCAGTGGATATTCACAAATCTGGGAGGGATTTACCATCTTTTCCGAGGAGCCTAGCCTGGAAAATGAGGTTTGCCTGCCTCAGTGGACTGATTCAGGATTAATTACTGCTTGTGTTGTCCTGAGAAATTTCTAAATGAAGGGCTGAGGAATGAATTCTGCCATAGAAGATCTAACAGATCGGTGTCTCTGGACCCATACCAAGCACTCTGCACAGACACTGTTGCTGCTAGAACAACATTTGCACTCCTTTATCAAAGCACTTCTGGTGCAAAAAGGAATTAAGAAACTTATTTTCATCCTAAGAGGCATCAAGCTAAAATATAATATAGCCTGTAAAGCAATTAGATGCAATACCATCACAAGCTCATGAAGGCTGGGATTCATTGCAGCAGTTGCTGTTTAGCCTCACTGCAGAACACAAAAACTAGAAACTACATCTCTGGGATTGTTTGCCCTCTGCATGTCTTGTCAAATTCAAAGACCATTGGATCTTGGGAATTAGGGAAAACAGCCCCAGCCACTCCATCATTCAGATCACCTTTTTAGTGATGCAAGACTGTTCTCCTAAATCAATATTTTAGTGTTTCCTCTAGGTCAGTTGAAAATTTTTACATAATAGCAAAGGGATTTAGTTGCATCTCCTGCGAACTATTTTATAGCTGAAGAGATGTTACAGGCAGCACAATTTGCTTTATATTCAGCATACATTATTCCATTTAAAGTTTCATTCCATAAGCGTAAGTTAAACTCCAGCTTGTTATGACAAATATTTTCTTGTTTTCCTCATGTTTACATCTTTCATAAATATGTAAAATGTTATAAACTCACATCCACATCATTTGTCATTAAATCAAAGCATTTTATATGTATTTTAATGTTCTTTCTTACACTAATTGTTCCAATCCTTTGATCATTTCTTTCACTCTGAGTGTAATCCCATGAAAGAGGGCTGAAGGAGACAAAAAAAATTCACAGCAGAAAGCAAAACAAAGAGGCAAACATGATTTCTGGATTTGATACGGTAGGAAGAGACACCAAGGGGATCTCTTCAATATATTTTTAGAATCACTTTTATCTCAAATCAAAAGGTAGAGTCCTCTTTATTTTGCGCTGCTGTACAACAGGAAGACAAGAAATTATGTGAGGAGAGAGTGAGGAAGGAAAATAGGTGCAGTTTAGACACCTGAAGGGTATCAGCAGCCACAGAGCCACCCAGCAGCCCCTGCAAGGCAGAAATCCTGGGCATCAGTCTGAGCCTGGACCTGCTGCACCCTGAAAACTCCTGGTGGGACTCCCACAGCCCCCTGAGCACTCAGTGATGGGGAAGCAGGAGCAGGATCACCCTCAGGGCAGTCCCAGAGGGCAAAGAAAGAGCCTGAGAGTTTTTAATAATGAATTGCACTGAGCTTACTCTCTCTGCAAAACCTTCCCGAGGTGTGTCTGGCTACTTGGACACAGCCCTTGGAGCATCCCAGAGGTTTTAGAGCACTTAGGAGCAGAAGGATGAAAAATGTTCTCTGCTTGTACTGTTGGAAATAGTGGTGAGATATCAAACAGGAGGAGGACTTTCCACAGAAACAAATCGCTGGCCTGAACCAAGAAAAAACAATAAAAAAGCTAGTTCACATTCAAAAGGCAAAAATTTATCAAAGAAGGACCCATAAAGAGCTTATGAGTCACCACAAATCCTATGGTTTGTGAGAAAATACCCATGTGTCTTTAAAAAAATAAATCTCAGCTTCATTATATTATTTCTTTTAAAATAAGTTGAATTTATTCTTGCTAATATATACCATTACCACTCCATTTTCTGAGCAAACAAATGGTTCTGGCAGGTTTGACAGGGAACACAGCTACATCTGAGATCTGGAAATCTGTGTGTAACATCTACTTAAAGCAACTCTGTGAAGAACTAAGTGTCAAAAAACTTCACCCTACAGTGTCTTTTAGTTGCAGCCGTCTACCAGTGTTCAAATACTCCAGACAGGATTGCTCTTCACCAAAAGAAAGACAATGGAATGATTTGTCCTTCTGCAAGAAGACTTTTTGCCCCATCAATTGCTGTACACAGCCTGAAACTGTAGCAGATGTGGAGAGCAATATCCCATCTCCTTATTGTCAGACAAGTTACTATTTCAGAGATACTCAGTTCTCAGGAACAGCCCCACAAAGGCAAGAAAAACAGTGAAATTCAGAGAGCAGCCATAAACCTGTTTCTTCCACATGGTCCAGCAAGTTCTTGCTCCAAGATTTATGGGGAGCAGCAACAGGACAAGAGAAGAAATGGCAAGAAATACTCACTAGAAACCCTTTCCAAACCCTGCACAGGTCAGATCCTTCAAACCAAAAGATCCTAAATTCTATCATACTATGGACTCCTCAGCCCAAAGTCTGGCTATATTCCCAAAGGCCTCCCTCCCTCCAAGGATTCAGCTTTGTACAAGTCCGAAATCTAGATGGGAATATGTTTGTGGGGTACACCAGAATGTCCCCTTCTTTGCACCTCTTTATCCTCTGAGGACATCTGTGGGATGCAGCTCAGCTACTCTAATGCACTAACACAACAGAGGTGTACCAAAAAATGGGTACTTTTAATTATAGAGAGATTTCCACAACAAAAGGTGGCTTTCCCAGAATGTTAAGACTGGGTCAACATATTAAAATAGACCTTCTCAATCTCTGAGGCTGACAAAGCCCTCTTGGTCTTTTTACCAGCAGGAGGTTGTCTGCTGGCACCACTCTGCTCCAGATGTTGTCCTTTTCTTTGTGCAGAAAAAGGAAGGAGCATTTCCTTTTTGTCAATGAGCAAGAATGATGAAATTAAGATTCACCTCAGAAGGGTGCAAGAAACCTCTCTCCTTCTCCCTTGTAGGTATAAGAAGAGAACAAAGTCAACATAGAGAAATATTTTCCCTGCTTGCCTCATGTATGAGCTATTTGGAAGCCAATGGTAATAAAAGGAAAGCATCACAGGAGAAAAATCGCCAGAAATTCAACGATGGTATGTCTGAAGTGAGGACAAAAGCAATCTAGGAGCTGCTCTGGTAGTGAAAATAGAAAGCAAAAATCTTCTTGTTATCAACTTTGGAAAAACTCTCCAAAACTCACTGGAGGCGAAGGAGGTAACCACCTTCCTGACCAGTCCTCCAGATTACATCTTCAGCCTAGGCTGGGGACCACTCTGATTTTCACCATGTATTAACAGGTGTGGGTAACACCCTTCACCCTGCCTGAGGACAGGAACTGGTAAGACCTTGCCACGCAGCACCCAGTAAAAGGCAAAGGGAGTGAGTCCTTAGATTTCAGTAGACTCCAGAGTTTGCATAAACAAATTCTTTAGGAACTGAAAGATGTGCTGTTTTATTTACTGCCATCAGAAATCATTACTTTTACACAGCTTTTGCACTCACCAAATTTGTGCAATTATGCAAACTTCTGCATTTGCAGAGGCATTCTGAATTATTAGCACTGCTTCTCTAATACATGGAATTTTTTTGCCAGAAGGACACCATACCATTAATTCTGTGCCCTCTCTAAATGCAGCAATTATCTACCAAACAGTTATTCTGTGCCATGCTTCAAGGATACTTTCACCTTCCCACCCTCCAGTGCTGTTGCTGGGCAAAAGAGGAGAAGTCATGATTACCCTCTATGGAGAGAGGGTCAAGAGGAGTCCCAGGACAATTTCAACATTCTTTAAAAGAAAAAAAAAAGCAGCACACACAAAAGACCCAATAATAAATTACTATAAGTAGGTCTTTACTGACTGTGTTATTTGCCATTAAATCCTGCACATTGGTTCCCAAGAGTATAACCTATAAAATTTTCAGATTAAATATTCAATTTAGCAGGGCACATGCAAATTAACCAGCAACAATGCTCCTCAGGTGCCAGCCTGGACCATGTGCTCATGTGCTTTCTTGCTTATGTAAACTATTTGTGGGATCAAAGATGCAAGAGCTCTGGAGTAATAAACACTTGCCCTCCACTCAGAGCAGGCAAACTCTGAGTTGGGTAAGAAAGCCTCTGCAAGAAAGGCCTTTCTCGATGGAGAGGCCAGAGAAAGGGACAGGGCTGCTCCCTGCTCAGCTTTTTGTGTTGGAGAGGGGTCCAGCTGTGGTGCCAGCAAGCTCTGTCCCAACACAGCCCAGTTCCCTCAGACCCAGGGAGCACAGGGACTCCTCACCTCTCTGAGGGATGGGGAGGTAGCAGGTATCCCAAAAGAAGATTTGCCTTGTGCTGGGACCATGGCCCAGGGATGAGCAGGACAGCTCATCTCTCCCAGCAGGCTCTCAGAGGATCACGAAATTGCCAAGAGTCAAGAGTCACCCTGTTCTCAGACATCCCCACATCCCACCAGCAAGGAATGCATTGGTTGTATTAAAAAATGTGTGAGATGGGACCTTTCTTTTGACATCAGTATTTTTTTTAGTCCTTTAAATACAGGCAATAAGAAGTCCATATTTTTTTGCATGAACAGATATTATTGCTAAATATAAATACATTACATTCAGCTTCTGCCCCACTGACGCTTTTTGGAAGACAAACCTGTTCATCAGGTTTATTTGGTTTTTTTTTTTCTGCTTGGAAGAGGCTAGGTCTTATTTAGGAACTTAAATCAGCAAGACTAGACTCGAACTCCTACATCCAATAGTGGCATACAGACCCTTTATTTCAATAAACCCCAAGACTCTATCAAGAAGACCATTGTGGCTATAGAAAATGAATCAAAGGCCAAGTCCCAGCTCCCCATCATTGCTTTGTTGGTGCTGAGAAGCTCTGTCTGTGCAGTTTAGGATTTGCTGATGTAGAGAAGAGAGCAAAATGAGACTGAGCTGTGGTGGGAAGAAGCCGTTCCACCCTGGAGGTAAATAATGATGATCTTTAGGGTCCCTTCCAACCCAAATCATTTTATGATTCTATGAATGCAAAATCAGAGAAGCTGCTCATGTCATCCTTGCATAGGAGGGCTGAATTCCAGTGCTGTCCTCCCCCTTTCCCCTCTCCTCATAATTTAAAAGTAAATTATATCAATTATGAATATGTTGCATGTCACTGAAATAAGAACAGAATATCTGAAGCTACCTCTCTGTGCAAGCAATGTAGCTAAGTCCTCATGCCACATGGTTTGCTAAATCAGATGCCTTCATCCAGAAGACCCTCAGCATCTAAGACTTGAGCTGATCTACAAGGATCTCACCCCAGAAATNCCTAAGACTTGAGCTATGGTAACTACTGGAGCTTTGCTTGTGACTACAAGGATCTCACCCCAGAAATCTCAGATCTCACCATTCACAGTGGAAATGCTGTCTATAAACGCTGCAGTGAATTCCATACAGCCTGCAGTCACTGATAGCAGTGATTACAGACAGCCATCAGCACAGCACCAGTGTCCATTTATGAACAGATGCACAGTCACATTCTTAGCATGGTCTATTGTGAAGGGAGGATCACAACTGAAAACTGATTTACAAAAAAGAGTTAAGCTTGAAATATTCATTTTCATTTGCTTGCTCAGATTTCCATTTTAGCTTTAGGCTGCTGAAGTGTTTGAATTGCAGCGTGATATTCTGAGAGCATAATTTCTTTTGTGAAAATTAGTTTAAAATGCTGTCTCTGTGCTACAGACATCCTGATGTCATCCCTGCTATAAAACAAGCAGCCTCTTTGATATCTTTAGATGAAATAACCTGAAAGGAACTTGCTAAGGCAGACAAAATGCTGGGGGTGAAGGGCTTTTTCACTCTGGGATGGTCTCCTTTGCAGTTTATTGCCAGGGTTTTACATTCCACAGGCAAGGGAGATGAATCCAAGTCTATCAGAGGACCACCCTTAAGTCCCTGCTCTGTGTAGCTATGGGTCAGCTACATCCCAATCAGCTCTATCCAAAAACCTCACAACACTGCCAGGACAGTGAACACCTAATGCCATTCATTTTTCAACAATTTATTATTTTTTTCTGATGGGGAAGTAAACACTTATAGATATGTTCGATTTTATAGGCAATTCCCATAGAAAGCAAAAGAACTGCTGCCATGAATGGAATCACTCACCTGAATAAGGGTTTGCAGGATCAGTGTGTTAAGTTTCAATATTGTTTTTTATGCACAGAGGTTTGCAAAATTCAAATGGAAAGTAGAAGAAGCATTTTAAAATAGCATGTCCTACATTTGTATCTAATGTTGCAGTAGGATGTATTTGTAGATTGCTTTACCAGGTCCACTTAAAACCTTAAATCAAGCAATTTAAAGCCTGCTCACTGAGATTTGCAAGCATGTGCAAATTCTCTTATCCAGTTTACACTTAACAGCTTTACCACACTTGAGAGTCCCCTACTGACCTTGGAGATTGAGCCGTAAAAGACCTATCCCTTAAACATGCAGTGGATTTAGTTCCCATATTGAACCAAGACACCACATACTAACAGTTAACTGTAATCAGAAAACTTGTAAGAGTTATAAAAGGAACAATACACAGCAAAATCTGTAATGTACATTTCTATTGATTTATAGGGTTTTTTTTCACTAGTTTCATGACACAAAGGACAGGCCCTGAATAACTAAGACCAGTTTAAGCAAACTCATCTTTGCAAGGAAGACCTCTGCAGCACTAATTGTTATGTCCAAGAACATAGTAAAATGTTATGTTCAAAAATGTATTAAAATGTTTTGCATTATTATTTTAAATCGATGCAGTTTGTTTTCAGCCACCCTCACTAACAAAATGCATCACACAGAGAGCAGCAAATGGCCAAATGCCTCCTCAAGGTGAACATCTGACCTTTTTAGTTTCATCAACAAAAACCTATCAGCGATTGATACACAAATACGTGCAATTGGTTGTTTTTCAACAGTTTTCTTGGTTCACTTGTCTGAGCACTTTCCAAGAGAGCCCTTTGAGCATGGCTGAGTCCTGGGCCAGGACAGGAA
Organism: Vireo altiloquus; assembly: GCA_013396875.1. Lineage (NCBI taxonomy): Eukaryota > Metazoa > Chordata > Aves > Passeriformes > Vireonidae > Vireo > Vireo altiloquus. The sequence goes on from VZRF01011820.1 coordinate 147,121, forward strand.
TCTTCAAGGGGAGAATGGGGAAGCCTTCTGGTTCAGCCATGAGAAGTCCTTAAAACTGGAGGACGTGAAGTGGACAAAAGGCCAAACCTCTCCCCAAACACAGGAATTAAAACCCACACAGGATCATTAAGGCTGGAGAAGTCCTCTAAAATCATTGAGTCCAACCATTAACCTGACACTGCCAAGTCCACCACTAAACTGTGTCTCTAAGCACCACATCTACACCATTTTTGAACACTTTCAGGGGTAGTGATTCCACCACATCCCTGGGCAGCCTGACAGCTCTTTTGGTGAAGAAATTTTTCCTAATATCCAACCTAACCCTCCCCTAGCATAACTGTCTGTTTTCTCTTGTCCTGTTGCTTGTTACCTGTGAGAAAAGAGCTGACGCACACCTGTCTACAAACTTCTTTCACTATTATTCCTTACCTGGGCACAAAGGAGTCTGAGGGACTGGAGCTGGCCCCAGCAGAAGCAGTGGTTCCATCCATATTCCTCTTTCCTCCTCCTTTTCTCCACCTGATCACAAATCCATCAAAGGGAGGAGAGGAGAAAGCAAAGGGAGAACCCCAAAAGCAGAAATCTTGACCCCGCTGTTGCCCTCTGCCAACACAATAAGCAGTTCCCCCAACCTGCCAGCCCCCCCTGTACCTCAGGTTTGGGGGAGTCTCTGTCACCTTTGCTCCTCTCAGACCCCATCCCCACCTGCCAGCACTAACCAGATCATCCTCAGGCAGGTCCAGGTTGCCAGAGAGCTGCTCCCCCTCTACCCGGGCAGGCACCCATGGGTGCTGCAGGCTCATCCTCCGCTGCAGGAAGGCACGGTGTGCTCAGCCAGGGGCAGGAGGCTGCCCAAGCCTTCCCCCACCTGCCTCTGCTGAGGGTCATCTGCAGACTTTCAGATGCCTCCTCCTCCTCTCCCACTCCTCTCCCAGTCATCCTTCCTCCATTAGTGCCTGCTGCAGAGGATGGGAGCAGCATCCTTGGAAAGGAAAGGGGGGAGTGCACTAATTGATGGATTTTTGCACCCCCATTAGTCTCCTGCTAAAAGCTGCTGGGGAGAGAGGCAGGAAAGAAACCATCAAGGAATTTTGCTGAGATGCATGTTCCTCTCCTAAATCCATCTTTGCTCTTTCAAGTCTGGGGCCATCAGCTCTTGCATCAGCTCTTACTCAGGCAGAGCTGCTGCAGGATGCTCTGACACAGCACAGCCCAGGAGCTGCTGTCCTGCAGACTACAAGGAAGAAATGGAATTCTCCAAAAAGGTTTAAAGTTGCACCATACTGATGGACAAGCTGGCACCCTGTGCTCAGCAGAAAGGGCAGATCACTGCCACTTGAAGGAGGGGGAAAGCCCTGAGAGTCTGGATACACATTCTGTTAACAGGTCAAAACACTTCAGCCTTCTTGCCTTTAAGGCTGGGGCTCCGGCTGTAATTATTTTAAAATACCACGTATTTTAACAGCACTGAAATGAGACATTCTTTTTGCATCTCCATCCCTACACATGCTAACACAACCTACCTAAAATAATATTTATCAAGATATGTATTTAAGAATCAGAGAGACTTTAAAATTGTCCCAGAATCAGTGCTTTTATACCAACTTACAGCCTGAAATACAAAAGGAAGAAGGAGGAAGGTACAGCTGCCTGATGGAATCAGTCACAGTTCCAGATGTTCCTGAAGAGAACAAATTGCTCCAGCCCACTACCATAAGCATTTTCCAGACCAAATTATAGGGATTTTTAAAGAAGGCATATTTGCTTCAGACACTTAGCCTGAAAGACCATAATAGAGTTTTATAGCCATCATAGTCTATTGGGTCAAAAATGCATTAAAAAAACCCGGAGCTTAAACACTTACAGGTATGATGGATCACAATGGAGTGTCCTATTGAGTAAATAATGTCTGCTCCAAACATTTTCTAAATAAAGGTTTACACGGGAGAATCACTGGCTTTGAAGTAGCCATTACATACTTTAATATCAATTTTCATGTTTCCATGACAATTGCTTTACTTTTTTATTCCTAACAAAACTCAGCAAGGTGGTTTTTTCCCAAGCTTGGGGTAAGTGTTAACCAGACATCTCTGCATCAGGAAGAACCATTATTAACAAGGTCTCAAAACAGCCTAATACCTAAGGTAAATATTATAACCTTCAGTCCTCACCACAGCCCAGCATTCCCATCAAATACCATCATCTGTAATTTGCTTTATAATGACTGTAGGCAGATTTTTTTTAGCAAATGCACTCAGAGATGAGTACAGAAAGATTGAATGCTTATAGTTTCTGCTTTTTTGACCCTATACTTCATTTCCTTGTTGCTGTTTTTTTCTTATATGTTTGGCTTTAAGTCCTTACTGAGATGAGTTGGCTGTGTCTTCAGGAGTGTACAGTAACCAGCCACTTCTCCAGCAGGAGTGGATACCTGCTGAAAACTCTGGAAGATTTAACTGTCAGTGATATATTCCAACCCTTTGGAGATTGGCATGAAACACAAGCTCGATCAAGAATTAATTAAAAACAATGAGAGGCTTCCAATGGATGGCAGAAACCTCTGGAGAAACAAAAGTGAAGTTTCCCTGCCTTTTGCTGAAGGACATTCTATTTGGTGTGAAAAATGACGGATACTTTTCAAGCAGTGCTATCTTGGAGTGTATATAATATTTCAAAAATATCTTGAAAGCTTCATATTTTAATAAACAGTTCCTACATCCATTTTTTATTAATATGTTTTTAAAAGAGGAGCAGAAAATTAACAGTGTGAGTCAGATCGTCAAGAAGGCATAAATCATCACAGCTCCACTGGTTTCAATTTATACTGCTTGTGAAAAAGACTCTCTATACCTTTCTGGAATCACAGAGTGAATTCATCATCCCCAAATAATTAAGGATTTAATTTAATTATCTGTTAATCTCTTCATTTTATGACTGGATTCTGAAGGATGGCAAGAACTACAGAGAGCTATTGCGAGGGATGTTAATGATAACTACTGTGTAAATCATGATTTGGATATATCCAGAAATACTGAGCAAGTTAGCACTGAGAGTTAAGTGGAGGAAGGGGCTGTGTGCCATATCATAGGCATATAATCTCCTGCATAAATACTTTATGGCTTTTTATAAAAGCATACTCTGCACAATATAAGGTCTGACCTTTTTGGTTTAATCCTAAGCATAAAAGCCCTCTTTGTGATTTTGATGTACTTCTACCCAGAATGGTTTGAAGTAGGAAAAAAAACGAGACAGTAGTATTTAAAACTGACATCTGATGCTGCAGAAATTTAATTTTGAGCTATATTACCCTGAAACACCAGGTACCACAATGAGGGAATGGGGACAGACGCTTCAGGGAGAAGAGCGGAAAATGCATCAATTAAAGGATGCCTAATAGCCTGCAGCTAAATAGCTTTCACAAAGAGGAGGTAAAGGACAAAGTGTTCAGCTGCACAACAACATACACAGCTATATGCAAATAAAATACTTCTATCCAAGAAGGACATTTTGTCTCTTACAACTAAACCTCTCCCGGAGCCCATTTAAGTACTGTGCTTTGACTACAGTAATTATCTCACGTCACTTAATATGATATAATATCTACTTATGCTTAATGGATCTGTTTTAATTTCTAAGGAAACTGCCTGTTTGCACAAATGAAACTTGTATGATGATTAAAATACAATTTTCACTCAGGCAATAACACTTTTCAACAAACAAAACCATAAATAGAGATGTTACATCTATTTGAAGACAGAGTTAAAAAATGTGAATATCTTCTGCTACTCAGTGTCCTGACTATAAATTGCTGTATATTATGGAAATTAACCATTTCTCATCATTGATAGAATATCAAATCAAAGTGAATTTTTAGCAGTCAAATCGATGTTATTACTAAGCAAGTCAACTGAGTTTCAGATCAGGGAAAATACACATTATTTAACTAATAATGCAACATAATTTACATAATTACCTGATATCAGAGCCCCATCTTCTGAAAGAATCTAAACAAATGTATTTAAAGACTTTTAAATTCCTCTTTAAATGGCTACTGTTTGCAGCAGATTCAACAATGAGAAAAACTAACCCCAAACTTTTCAAGGAAACCCAGTTATGAGACATTAGAGAGATGCCAGTTTCACTTGTTGCACCAAATTAATTTCACGTTTTTTAAAGAATCATCTGTTTAACTTCTCTTATTTCCAACCTATAAGACACTCAAGTGTTTTTAAAGTAAATATGACAATCTATTATTACTTAATTTGGCCATCATGCTAGATTCCAGTGCTGCAAAGGTTTTAACCACGTCCCATTTGGTTCAACTCTACAGTATATCTCAGCCCTAAAATACAGCCTGAGGAGAAAAGAGGCTTGGTTTTTTTGTAATGCCTTTTTTATATTCATCCAACCTTAAATGGCATTTTTAAAGGCAACTGAGGAAAACAGTTTAGCTGAGTTTCCTCAAGAGCTCTTGCTGCAAAAATGTTGTTGTTGCAAATTGTCTGAAACTTTTCTCAAAAGTCAAATAAACTTGAATGCTTAATGTCTGGAGAAATTTGCAAAGATGTAGCTAATACACAAAAGAAAAAATAAGCATACAACCAAACCCTGCAATGAAAAGTCTGATCAAGTAACATGCATGCAGCCAGACAACTTGTCCACAAACACCAGAATCACCTGATTTCAATTTATTTGTTACCACTGCAATCTTTTTAATAGATTAATGCATATTTTTCACTCACCCTCCATATTTTTTTAAATCTCTTCATTCTGGACAACTTGGTTTTGCTCCTCTCTGAGGTCTGCAGATCAAATACATATCCTATATAGCTGTAGACATATTTTACAACCAGTCTGGAGCCTAAAACAGTAGAGTGATAGATATTCTTGAAAACAGGCACTCCCTGGCTTTTAGTGCTGCTTCCAACAACCACACAGTTCCCAGCTCAGCATAAAGGAACCAATAGCTGAACATGGGCACAAAAAAAAAAAGAAAGCCTAAATCCCTTCTTTGAGATGATATAGGGAGAAGTCTTGATCCATCCAATGCTTGATTTAGGTCAGCAAAAAAAAAAAAGTGCTATTATGTCAGCCATCCAACTTTAAGAGGACTTGTGAGCTGACAGTCATGGCACTTTAAAGCACTGTCATGATGAGTCTTTACAAAGGGATTGTTTTAATCCTATATGAAAAAAAAAAAAGGAAAAAAGGAATAAAAAAAATGCCCAAGCTACTTAAGGAATATGGAAATCACATGATATTATAAAAATATCTGCAATGTGCTGCAAGGGAATGAAGCTGAGAAACACCTCATGTAGTGCTTTTTACTTTATTTTTGTGGTTTCCTAAGGGTGGGAGATTTTTATGATTGTGGGGATCTACAGACCTGTCATTCCTCCCAAATTATTTTTAACACACTGTCCCTCTTTAAATAAAAAATTAATATCATATAAAATAGAAAACACAGAGATGTTAATTTTTTTGTTTCCTGAAAATCAATCAATTACTCAGGAAATTGTACCAATTCTTATTCTAAAGGAAAGACATCATTGCGACAATCTATCCAGGAGGGAGTTCCCATAGAAAGCCCTAACCATAAAAATTTTGATCACAGTTCATGCTATCCAGCTCATAGGCCACTCTAAGAGAAAAGGACCATTTGGTTTTATTGTTCATACATCTGGACTTCTTATGTTCCCTTTTATAATTTCAAGAAATGGAAAAGAAAGCAGACAGAGTATGAAATTTCCCTCTCTGGTAAAACATAAAACCCCCTACCATATCTCAAATCCATTTCTGGAATGAGCAAATAATTCTGTTTGACAAACACTGATTTATTACAGGCAGTTAGAGCTGCTAAAGCTGATGTCCTGCAGAGTGGTGGAGCATAACAGGCCACCTCTACAGATGTGCAGAGGACACCCTTTGGAAGTGTCAGCTCTGACTGAAAGCCTGGAGGTGTGACCCAGGTGCTGGAAGGAACTCTCCAGTAGGGATACATAAAGGATATTTGCTTTGAATAGCTGGTGTGTTGCCTTGCTGTCCCAGTAAGAAGAGAGGTGGCCACCACATTCTTAAGTGACTACTTTCTTTGCCACATTGTGCTATCACACATCTTCGTTTTTGTGTTACAGCATCACAGAAAGTTCCTCTTCCCATCTTACAACACAGTGCAGTGTGTACTTGATCAGATTGCACTGAATGTAAGACCACATTTGATATTCTGGTCAGTACCCACACAGCCCTTATGAAACCTTTCCTCTCCTTCTCTTCACAGAAAGGCAGAAGTGTTGTGGGTCTAAACTTGCAGTGTTCTAATTGTGCAAGGTGCCATTACTCACATGGTGCAGCAAACCCATATGGGGATGAGCACTGACCAGCAATTTGGGACTTGATCCACACTTCCTAATGACTGTGAGATGTTTCACAAAATTCAGAGCTCCATTTCAAATGTGAATACCATTTACTTGACACCAAGAGCTGTTATGTGTTAATTACAGAAATGACAGTCTGGTCCTGTGGATGTATTTGATTCTTTTATTCTCACATTTGGTATCCTAATGTTTTTCCTAGGAGCACTAATGTTTTTTCCATGAGGAGCATTCCCATTTATTTTAATGGCAGTGGAATCTGACCTTTGTTCAATAAAGAATAAAAGTGGCTCATCTCATGTTTATCTGAAAGAACTAGCTATACGTCATTAACTTTCTTCATACCCCCTTAGTAATCAGCCTCTCAATTATCTAACAGTATTCCAAACTTTTTCAGACCAAATTTTCTGTCATTCTGGCAATACACCCTTAATCCGACTGCCACTGAAGAGACAGATAAGAATATTTCAATTTTCTTAGCGTTTATTGTTAGTCAGATTAGTTAATGATTAGTTAGATGCAAGAGAATGCGCAGAAACCCTTCTTGATGTTATGCAATTAGTATTGAGGCCCGAGGCACTTCAGTCAAGCTCAGTGCAGACGAGTGCTGCTCTGGGAGCACGTGCTCTGGCTGCAGGCACAGCTGCACGGAGCTGTTCTCCTGAGCAACACCCGAGTGACAGCTCCATGCTGACATGTGCCTGCCCACTAAGGGCTGGGGCACGATCTGAGGGCTATTCTCCTCTTTCCCACCTTTGTTTACGCACCACGAGACACCCACAGCTCAAAGTGCACTTTCCTGGGCTCCAGTGATACCCGAAGTGAGATGGAATTCCTCCCTGAAATGGTTCCTCCAAGCAGTGGAAGAATGTGTTTTATATCCTTTTGTCCTCGAAAGATGGGAAGGAGCTTCTGGCTTTCCATGCTGTATGAAGTGAAATTGTTCAGCAGATTTCCTTTTCTTGCTGTGGCCAGGACTTACAAACAACACAGCACGTCCAGGCCAAGGTCAGACCAAATGTGACTCTACTTTGTAGATTTCTCCTTTGTGGCTTGAATGTTATGGTTAGGAGTGAGAGAAAATATTTCTCCTGAATTAAACCCACTGCAGAATCATTCAAAATGTTTTCACCAAGTTAAGGGCTTTTGACATTGTAATGTGCTGAAAAGTGGCTTCCAGCACATTTTTAACATGGTTTCATGATAAAATCCTAATTCAGAAATAAACTGATGTAGTTCATTCACTATTCTCATTACTCTGACAGATGCACTTTAGGAGGCCAACTTCTCTCTAGACTCAGGAAGTCTGAAGCCCACAAATGTCAAAGCACTGGAATTCCAAGGTCTTGCTGACAAGGTGAGGGCGTTTGGGGAGGTTGGAGTAGAGCCCAGCTATTAATGACCAAATCAGTCTCTCATGTCCTTCAACTCCTTTCCATGAAATCTGACTTCTAAATAAACCTCCCTATGGCAAATACAAGATGTAAGTCTAATCCCTGCTCCCTCTTCACTGAACCATAAAATTCCTCCTCCATGACCTTCACTTTGTAAGAAACAGATGAAGAAAAGGAGACAAACACAGGTACAAAAAAGTCACACTGATGTTTTGGGAAAAAAAAAACAACTACAACTGTCAAATTCCTCACAATTTCTTAGAGATGATCCTTCAGTATTAACTTTCTCCATTTAGCTGCCTTGGTGGGTAACGCATTTGTGCCATCCAGCAGTGACTGCTGCTGTGGGTTTTTCTGCTTTGCTTCCAGTAAGGTAAGATGCTCAGCTTTTACCCAGTAATGCTGTTAAACATAATGGAGTGAAATCATCCCAGAATATTTACTGCAAGCTCAAAATCCCACCTCAGCTGCATTTACTGAGAGCAATAACACAATGTGTGTTCCTGTAAGTATAATTTGGTTCCTATAGCAGCTCTCAAATTAACAGAAGAGGAAGAAGATTTGATTGCAGTAATCGATCACAGGATTATAAACCACCAGTGTGGAAGGCAGTGAAAGCAAAACCTGCATGGCAAGGAGTTACTGGGAAAGTCTTTGTTTTCCAGTAAAGGCTGAGAAATATTAGTAGGAAATCACAGAGTACTGTTGACACCTCATTTGGATAGTGAGTAAAATTTTGGTCACTCATATTCATGAGAAATGAAAACCAAACTGGAACAGATGCAAATAATGGCTGGCAGATGACTGGGGCAGTGGAGAACTGCCTTGTGACAGAAACTACAGGAGTCTAATTAAAGTAAGGCTGCCACCTATAAATATACTGGGAAAAGGAAGCAGAAGTGGGGATGATCTATTTAACCCCAAATTTAACACTGATACGGGACAGATATGTATAAACCAGAAAGAACAAATGCAAGCTAAAAATCAGAAAACGGTTTGTGACCACCTAACTCTGGGGTACACTCCTGATAAAAGTAGAAAGGAATAAATGTTGCACAAATCTAAGATCACTGTTGAGTTGTTTATGATGGGGACAGGGTGACAGGGTGCCTGCACTAAGAAATCTTGAAAAGGTGCTACCAATTTCCTGCTCCTCACAGCACTCTCCTGACAGAATCAGGCAAACATCTGTGCAAGTTGGACCTGACACTCAGCTGTGCTTTGAGCACCAGCTGTGACCCTTTTCTGCTCCCAGTGAGAGAACACTGCCCCATTAAGTGGTCCATAAAGGGCTGCTTTAACTTTCTCCATTTACCTATGTAAGCCCATGGGTCCATTTGGCACCAGGACATGATCTAATCATACCCTGCACCTGGATCAGTCACAAAAGCCAGATGCAGAATGTTCTGACAAGTAGAGAATATAAAAAATTTAAACCAACATATGAAAGCTAATAAAAACTAACAAAGGAAAGCTACAAAAGAGAAAAAGATGGCAATCTGCAGCCCTGTTTGCTCTTGACGTCTTCAGAAGTGAAAGGAGCAGAATCACACTCTGATTCCCATCACAGCTCAATAACTGATTCTGGAAATGGATATGGTACCCCAGAGCCACAGCCCAAACCGAAGAGGGGAAATGAGATACCAAACTCGTGGAGAAAAACCAGACCAAAACAACTCTCTGTACCATTGCAAGAGGAAGTAAAAGGAGCAGGACTGAACCACCCAGCTCCTCACTTCATGCCATGAAGATCTTATAGTGGCTGAGGCTTGGACACGTGTCACTACAGCTGAGCTGTGATGAAAACAGGTGCAAACACACGAGGTCACGGTGACAGGAAGATGCTGTGCCCACAGACAGTTGTGACTCATGGATAGAAGCCTGGAGAGAAAAAATTTCACACCTCCAACTTTGCCCGATCTCTCCAGCCTGAACTGTGCATTGTAGTCCCCGAAGACGACAGCAGTTTTTGGCCAAAATACAGAAACCTGACATCCTCCATTCTTCCCTTCCTCCAGGACTGGTTGAACTCATTCTGCCCCTGACAGCACTGATTCACTGCATGCTCAGAAGCAGGGAATTGGATGCCAATCTTTGCCAGTTTCCAGCAGGGAGGTAAGTTACCCCCAAACAGTATTTTCCTGCTGACTGCCACTATCAGGAGACTAAGAACAACATGCCCATTGCTATCCCGCACTGCCCTGTCAGATGGTGCCCATGTGAGCCACACAGATGTCTGAACATGAACTCCTGCTCCCTTTATTTCAGTAACAGACAAACCCAGGAGATATTTTTAATGAAGTTCCTCCCTTATGCATGTAACACACTGCAGTGTGCGGCCAGCTTGGCTGCAGCAATAAAACATTGTGAGGCAGATCAGAAAATTTACCTTTTTTCACTGGGCTATTTTCAGGGCAGGTCAGTTCACTTATCAGCACATTTATCTGGCTCCCAGCAGGCCTGTACCAGCCATTGTGTGGGCAGGCTGAGGACAAGCAGCTCCCTTCTCTGGCATTGCCTTCCAGATCCACATGCTGGGAGCTTCAGTGAACTCCTGAGCCTGCCCTCTGCTCCTTGGAAGCACCAGCTCTTGCAGGGCAAGGAATCAGCTGTTTGCAAGCAAAAAGCACTGGGGAGAAACCACAGTGCAGCAGTGTAAGAGTACTGAAAGAAGAAATTATGTCTACTTAATGGTCTCTGCTATTTGCATATATATTAACTCAAACGAATACTTCAGCCACATCCACGCACTGTGCTAGAGAAATATGAAGGGGGGGAAAGTGTCTTTTCTCATATATAAGTGCACACAGACAGGCATGGAACCTTTGCAAAATGCAGCACGTATTTCTGCTTAGTTATTCCAAGTCACACTCAGTGGCTGATTTCCAGTCTGCAGGAGATGGAAGAGAGAAGGTTTGAAAGCAGCATAGGCTTTTGGTGGAACAAAACAATCTGAGACAACCTGCCATCTCCACTGTCTGTCACAGAAGGCCCCATTTGTTATAGATTTTATACTTTTTGCAAGCAGTGTCTTCATCAAACTCAGCTACACAGATTTTAGGATCCCAGTATGAGGCATTTAACGTGTTCTCCTTCCCTCCACTGCATGTGTTCTGTGTCTCAGCTTGCATAAAGTTGTAAAGAAGAAAAGGAGATTGACCCATCTCCACCAGCATGCTTAGATCATGGCATAAAGGTATCAAACATCTTCACAGAAATTCGGTGCCAAGAGTCAAAATCTTCTTACTTATATTGAAGGAAAAACCAGAAAGAAATTAAAGAGTTGTTTTCATTTTGATGTCTAAATCAACTACCTGAAAACTCCCATTCTTACCTACATGGCAGATTTACAGCAACACCTACTTCTGATTTGCACCACTGGGTTCACTGTGAAGTCTCCACTCCCTGACCAGCAGCACCAATGATCCATCACGTGCTGTGCAAGCCCAAAGTCTTGAACTTCTGGACTGCAGCAAAGGAGATTTAGGACTTTTGGGTCTCCTGTCCTCTTTAAGGCACATTTGGATGAACCACTCTTCTTGCTTGGGAGCAACAGGGCTAAGAAAGTGAGTAGGAGAGAGAAGTGGACAGACAGAAAGGCAAAAACCAAACAAACCAACCCTCCTGAAACTCTGAATGTTTTACAAATTGTCAGCTACGAATAGATGAGAGCTCTGGGATCCGTGCGAAAATGCACTGGTCAGTTTTTTCAGATCGCTCTGAGCATCTCAGCTTTTCAGCACTCTTCACCTGGGACAGCCCAGCAAAGCAGTTAAATTTCAGGACAAGCAGCTCCAGGGCTGTTCTCCACTGAATTTTGGTAGTTTGACAGCTCACTGTAAATCTGTTCTACATATAACAAATTACAGTGAATTACATTGCACCTTGTTGTAAGAAAGCCTTGATTCTCTGGAATTAAATGAAAATAAACCAATTTACAAAGTAGGAGTAAAGAGTTAAGAGCTAATATCCTGTAAGGTATTTGTCCAACCCTGGTTTAGAAACCTCCACTGATGAAGATCTGACAACCTTTGTAAGCAACCCAGCCCAGCTGCTACAGCTGGAAAGTTAAATTTCCAAGCTCATTATTCTGTGCCATGCCTACATCAAGACCTAAGGAAACCTAAGGATAGTTTTCCTCTTTGCAATTACTCTTTAGATAAATAAAAACTGTCACTGTGTGTCCTTGTAAGGGCAGGCATTAAACAATACCTAGTTTTACACTTTAAAAATTAATTTTTCATCCATGGTGTAGATTCATTCTTAGGCTTAATAAGAGTTATTTTATAGAGGCAGTTTCTATTTCTCTCCCTTATTAGGTACATAAAAATTTTTCTACATTGTATTTGATGGTATGTTGCACTCTGGGTGTGTTTTGTCTTTCTAAATTATGTTGCTCTCTGAGATTGACTGGTGATACAACACTGTGCCTTGAAGATTTCTGCTTTTGTTTATCTATCCTGTGTATTCCTGGGTTATTAGGAACAGTAATGGTTTGCCAGCCCTGGTATTATCTTCAGTAGAGTTGCTCAGCCACCTAAAGTCAGCTTGTCCCCAGTCACTGGAGGCAAAAAATCATAAAATGATAGGTCAAAAAATTAGACTCAAAATATGCAGAAAGCTATTTTCTACCCCTAAGAATGCAACCTGTATTTTAGGTAAACAGATATTGAATTATAAACAACATGACTTATAAAGAAATTAGGACAGAAACACATGTAGTGACTTTGGAAGGTGCCAGGCATGGGGAGGACAAGTCAAGCTCTGCATGCAGTGGTTGTGCCACCATTCCCTCAGGGTTTTTCCTCCTCTAAAGGACAAATTCTACAGGGGACGTAAAACCCAATCGCTGCCCCTGTTCAGACAGATTTTTCATCTGAAGTCCCTACCAAGGTGACCAATTAATGTTAATCCAGAGGGCATTTTGTGTGATCAGCCATTAGCCACATGCAATCAACCCATTCATGGCCATCCACTGCCAACACATTTGGGTCATTATGGAGATGGATCATTTTCAGCTGCTAGTTAGAGGGAAAAAGCTCCCTATCCCACTCCCATAACCATCCAGACTGTGTTAGATGTAATTACTGCTGGGTGATAAGGGAGGCTAAGGAAAGGAACAGACTGAAATATGTCCGCAGGAACCTTAACTGTTTTGGATCTTAAACTCCTTAAAGCCCCTTATCATTCTGAAAATATTAGCTTTGCCACCAAATGTGGGACTCATTTGGTGAAGCACAGACGTGTGAGGTCTGAGCAAAGCCATCCTGGACACCTCTGGAAGTCAGTGGAGCTCAAGTCTGTGAAGTCACTGGCTCCTAAAGCAGGCATCTAAACCCAGATAGAAGAGGCAGGACCTGGAAGTGCCATTATTGCTCTTTTGATTATAAAGGGATTTTAAGGTGACTGGATCAGATGGAAATGCCTTTGGTTCATTAAAACAAATCCTGCCCCATGAGCCTCCTGAGCAATTTTTCACCTCTGATAAAATCCTTCACATTGCAAGCCTTGTATATTTTTTACACTTAAGAGAGCAAGATTTGTGTGTGCATCTGGATGCACGTGAGCACTCCAGGAAGGAGGAATGATAAATGTGCCCAGGGCTGGACACAGCAGATCCCAACATCCCACAGGGAAGTGCATTTCTTTTCTCTGTTTACTAGGAAAGCAGAAATGCTGGCAGGCTCCTTCTGCCACTAGATTTCCAAGCAGCTGCCCAATGACCACGTTAGTGGCTGGTTAGGGCACTTATAGCATTCTCTAAATGTTTAATATTTTATTCCTCCCTTGAAGCATCTGGTGTAAGTCACTTCTGGAAACAGAATGCTGGACCAGATGGAGCATTACTCTGTGACATTCTGATCTGGTAATTCTTATGTTAATTTTTATGACAATTTAGATGGGCATTGGCCACAGGGTTCAATCTGAGTCAATTGATTATAGGAAAATTCCTTTTTTTGCCCTTTTCCATTGAAAAGCCTTTTTTTTTTTTTTTTTTTTTAATGTTGATTTTCACAGTGCAGCACCTGGGGAGAAAAAAAAGAGGCATTGCAGATTTCAGGGGTTCCTGGTGGGCTCCTACTGCTGCCTCAGATACAGAATGAAAAGGGGAACATTTTTCACATTAGTTATCTGCAGATTTGGCAGATGTCTTTTCAACTATTTAGGAGCTTAAGTACTATGTGATATGCACCAGTAAATGCAGTGTTTAGTGGTATTACAATCAGCATCAGAAAGAGGCCTGAAGGTTCCCTTATGAACCCCAGCTGTGTTGGCTTAGAGGGATACAGAAAAAAAGTCTATATTACAACATGGTACATTTTTAGAAATGATCAATAATCCTAGCATATCAGAGTCCAAAAGGCCCAGAACAAATGACTGTAAAGGGAACTGATTTTCACCACATTTCTGAATATCAGAGTTCTCTCCATGTTATAATCAAGAATAAAGGCACCCCAAACTATCAGGCACTATTGAAATGCCACTCTGAGATACAGAAGTCTGTTCTAAACTGCAGAAACATAGTCAGGTTATGCTGTGCCCCCACTTAAAGACATTTGATTGATCAAGGTCAGCTATGAATAATACTGACAATTTTATAGCCACATAATTTTCTCTAATTAAACCTCCAGCTTCTATCTAGGTACTTGTCCCTTGTGTTGTTTTTGCTTATACATCCTTGTGATGCCAAGCTGTGAAAAATTATATGGGTCATATAATCTTGTCACTGTTCTTCTCTTACATTAACATATTAATTCCAAAAACATAGAGCAGAAATATTAACAAAAAGATTCACGACTACACTTCAGTGTGGTTAGATGTGAGTCCTTGCAGGCATTTTAGAGATTAGCTGTGCAACAAATTATTAGTTCCTCTAAATATCTGGTTCTGGCTAAAGAAACTAATCATATAAAACTGAATCATTAGCCTTTGGCAAACTGCCTCAGTTCCTGTTAGAACAGGCTGGTACAAGATGAGAAATTGAATGAGGTGATTTGGGTTTATTTTTTTTGTTGTTGTTTCCTTTTTAAAAGCATAGGAATGTAGATAATTTTTGCCCGTTAATTTTTATGTACTGAATAAGGCCTGAAAGCATCTAGTAAAAACAGATCTGTTGTTTTAGTTAGGTTCATGAAGGATTCCTTGCCTCTGTATGGCCATTCAAAATATAGACTGTGATTGCACTTAAAGGTTAATGGGAATATTCATATGCCAATTTTTGTCAGGGTTTTCTTCCCCTAAGTTACAGTGATGAAATGGCAAGGTGGTGACTTTTCCAATGAGTATCACAGGGCTGCACCAGCAATCACACACTCATCACTGCCTAAATGGAGTTTTCTGCATGAACTTACTCTGGGGTGGGTTTGTACCAATAAAGCATCACATGGAGTAGGGAGGACACAAGGCTGCACCATCACTGGTGCCATCAGCCAGAGGTACAGCAGAGCACTCTGGGGAAACTTGAGGCAAATGTTACCCTTGTTCATAACACCAGAGTGCAGAAAAGCCAAGATTTAGGGACAAGAGGGTCCTGCCATTTCTGTTCACCCTATGAAAGAGGCACTTGTTGCTCAGAGAGCTCAGACAGAGCACAATTCCTTGCTGAAATGCCTCTTTCCACACATCTGTGTGGCCTCTCTTCCATAACAAGCCTTTGTCAGAATTGTTTTTCTGCTTCACAATAGAAACCAGTTGGACTAAACCCAGCCCTGTCAGAGTGCATCTATACAGGCAGTCCTGAGAAGGGGAATGGCCTGGGAGAGACTGTTTATCTCAAAAATGTCACTTGGAGAATATTTTTCTGTTGCCTGAGTAGCCAAGTGTCTGATTTACAATACTGAATTGAATGCTTTGACTGCCTTTTTTCACTTAAAGAATTAAAGAGGCTTGAGATAAAGGCCTGAATGAATAGATTCTCATATGTCAGTAAGTTCACAGACTACACAGCAAGCCCCCACATCAGCAGTGGAAGCACCTGGGGATGGGGAAGGGTCAGAGGATGCAAAGACACTCAGAGCCTGCATTTCAGACAATCACAGGATCATAGAATCGTTAAGGCCAGAAAAAAACCTGCAATATCATCAAGTCGAACCTTTGACCAAATACCACCATGAGCACCAAACCAGAGCACAAAGTGCCATGTCCATTTGTGCTCTGAACACTTCCAGGGATGGTGGCTCCACTGCTTCCCTGGGGAGCCTGTCCCAATGGGCTCTTTCCATATCAGGGCACAAGGAAAATGCACTCCTAGGATTTTCTGCAAAATATGGCAGAAATTTTCTGGTTGCCTGATCATGCCACACCCAGTTTGTTGCAGCCCCAACACAGTGCCAGTGCATGGGGAAGCAGAACCAGGGCAGCAGCACAAGGCTGCAGTGCCCGATGGCAGGAGACAACCTGGCAGGAGTGCTGCCCCTGGGGACATCAAAGTCCAGGCTGGGATGTGCTGGGCTCCTTCTGGACGCACAGGATCATCCACCCACCTCTACCTGAGCCATCCCACAGAGCTGGAGGGGAGAGGAGGCTGAGAGAGAAGGAATTTATAAGCAGGGATAGGAAGGCAAGCCTGGAGCTGAAAGATGTGTTATGAGAAAGATCCTCTTAGAGCACATCTGAAAAGATTGAAGGCCAGGGAAGAAAGAAACAGAGAATCTCAAGGAAACTGTGATAAAGCAGCCTGGTGAGAAGGATGTGAATAAGAGAAGGTTACAGGAGCAGGAGGTTGCTGAAAGGCAAAGAGAGGTGCCAAGAGGAAAGATGCCTGATCCTGACAAAGTGAGGACAGACAGAAGAAATTTTGTTATCTGGGGCAGAGTAGATCCCAGAATAGAATATGATCTTCTCCCCTGTTTGGAGTAGGAAATGACAATTCCTATCTATAGACATGTTTTAACAACTTCCACATTTTTTTCCTTTATTTCCCCCTGTTGCCTCCATCAAAACCTTCAAATGCCCAAATAATTCCCATTATGTAAGTTCAAATATTCACACAGAAGATTCAGCATTTGTGTGGGGGGTAATGCACATTTGTGAAATTACCTTCATCTGCAAGCTGGTGGGAGAGACATTTGTGTGAGATGAGATATAACCTCTGAGCTGAAGTGCTTGTGAAGGTCATCAAAGTTCAAGGAACAACATATTAATTAGCAAGGCCTGGTTTGGAAGAGTTCTGGCTCTTTTGTAGAGACAGACGATTTTTCTGGACTGATTTCTGAAAGGAATAAGCCTTTGAGAAAATCATTAATTCCATCCTGAATACAATGAATGATAAGGGGAAGAAAGAAAAAGCAGCATCCTGCTGAGTTCTCCAAAAAAGTATACATGACATTTTTCTTAAAAATGACTATCAGAAACACTGCTGGGCAGTTTTCACCAGTTCTGTTGATTTTTACAGGTGTCTAAATTTGGATGCAATCTATTCAATAAGCAAGTAGGATGATTAAAAAGAGTTTCCTTGCTGGATATCCCAGCCTGTTTGTTTCTTTGAAGATGCCTCTCTTCTGTAACTACTGGAATTAAGTGAACGAGTACAAGATTTTGAGAGCCTCTTGTGTGTCTATCAGAGAGAAAGTTGAGGTGGTATCACCAATCCAGGCAACTTTCAGTGAGGAAGAGGGTCCTAAGGGAGATCACTTCTGTCATTGAAACTCTATCCCACACTGCTCTCTCCCCAAAAGCAATGAGTTTTGGAATGGCTCAAAAAAATGTGGGACATCTGTGCTGTGTTTAAGCCCCTAATTTATAATGCATGCAAACCCTCAGACAAGCAAATATGTGCTTTTTAGGTCTGGCTGCATCCACCAGACTCCAATGATGACCCTCAGACAGCCATCACGCCTGAAGGGTGTTTCCCATCCTTTGAGAGGGAGATAAAACTCGTCATTGAAATGGGCTGAGGAAGAATATAACCTATTTTGAAAATATGGTCACTCGAGAGGAAAATCAGCCCAAAAATATTCACGTTTCTTCAAAAGAGCTGTGCTAATATAATGCCTTCAGTAAAATTAAAAGAAGGGAAAATATGACAGAGAAGCCAAACTTGATGAGCTGATATTAGTGGCTCTAACTCTTGTAATGATCAGAGGGAACTGTCTAGACCAGGAGACCTATTAAGTCTTTGAGAATAAGCAATACCTCCTTGTGAGAGTGAGAGGTTCAATTAAAGAATCTGAGCGAGTTTTTGGAAGTTTGGCCAAGGCATCTTATCTATGGGAAATGAGCCTGCAGGCCCCAGAGGAATGCCCTTGGCTAAAAGGTAGAAAATTCCATCAAAATCATTAATGATGTTACTTTCTGAATTCTGGAGTGCAGAGGATAGCCCTGGGCTCAGGAGGGCCAGTAGTGAAACTAGCTGAAATAAAGTACTGGGTCTGTCAGAACTCAGTCAAGCTTCTAAAAATAGCACTCAATGTTTTATTCATTTGGGTAAATTACTTAATTTCAAGTCCCTTCATGGTGTTCAGCTTCCAGCAAGGCTGAGATTGGCCTTTTGCCATACAAACGACCCTTGTCTTGACTCAGGCATGTGAGCCTCAGGAAGAAACCACTGGGAAGCAGCTCTGAAGGGAAACTGAGGCACAGGGGACTGCAGACAGAGTGACAGCAGAGAGTGCAGAATAACCATTTGGTGTCCTTTCAGCACTGACTCTTTAAGAACACTTCTTTATTCTAAAAATAGGTATTTTTTTTGAAAAATCCTGATTTAACCTTTTCTTTTTTTCCCTGTGACATTCAGGTATTAATTTCTGTATACTTGATGCACGAGCTAGATACATTTAAAAAGTGTTTTTTTTTTTTTAATCTACTTTTGAAGGCACATAGACACATCCCCTGTCAACCTCTGTACATATACCCAGGAGCCCCTTATTGTCAGTTACTTACATATTTCACCTGACCACTCAATAAATGCTATAAATCAACTGGCACAATGGCAGATCATTGCAGATTTTGAACAATTCTTACAAGTTTGATCAGAGGGAAGAATGTGAGTGCTCATTAAACGTCCAAGGCTGTAATCTGTTGGTTCTTTAATATTAGCTATAGCTCCTTGTGTTAATATTTATCCCTTGCAGTGCAGTTTTTCTGAAGTCTTTCTGATATTATTCACTGGGCCTGGACACACAAAAGATGCTTGGGGGACTCTTTTTTTAAAATAAAATTTAATTTGACTTTTTGCTTTTAAACGACTACATTTTGCCCTAGGAATTCCACTGTCATCAGGATGCTATTAAATTAGGGGCACTAGGGAATCTCTTTGAGTTTGAAGTTTCAAAGGGCACCAACTCCACTGTGTTTATTTTTTGCCTTTGTTTCACTACTAGTTGCAAAAGTGTTCCACAGATTTGATGAAAAAATGCACATTCTCCTATTTTCTTCAATAGCAGAGAAGCAATCACGTCAGTTGTTAAAAATTAACTAATTAATTTAATGTTTAACTAATCATGTGATTAGTTAAAAACTAATCTCTCTTAATATGGGTTTAAGTCTTGGAAAAGGGTGAATACTCTGAAGAAGAATGGCTTAATAAAACCATTTTAAACTAAGAGAAGCACAAAAAAAAGTATCAACCAGCAGAAATGGGACAGGAGTAACCCTGGACCTCAACTCATCGGAGGCAAAAATATTTCCATGGTAAGAATAAGCAGTATTTCAGGCTGAAGAATAACCTTCCAGTGCATTTCACACAAAGTAACACTTTGAGATATTTACAACAAACTGGACAAGACATTGCACAGCAGGGAGTACACAAACTGGATAATCTAATAGATATCTTCCAATTCCAATGCCTGATCATTTTGGAAAAGGAAAAAACCAATTGTTACAGCAAATACAATAAATCTCTTATAACATCAAGCAATTAAGCAGCAATTACTAAAGGTCATGACTGTAATTAAACAGCATTATTTATTTTATTGCCAGAGCCTCATTTTCTATTAAGTTAGATGTTAACCCAGTTAAGCTAACGGCCACACTTACCTCTTATTTTTTTTTTTTTTAAATCTTTGAGAAACTTTATTGCTGGAGATTTGAGTCTCTTTTGCTCATGCAATGGTTAGAATTGGCACCTTTGCATACAAATATAACAATACATAATAGCTAACATTTTCTTCAGTCTCAAGGTTAAAATTAATTTTTAATGCTTGCCTTGTTGTATTTCTAGCTGTATTCATTCATTTTTTCAGTGGAGGCTCACTCATCTGAATCCTATTTGCTTGCCAAATTCTCTAAGTCAGGTTTTGTTAATGCAGCTCATCCACTACTGAAAGTACAGAACAATATCATGATGCTCATTTCTTCTGTTTAAATTCCTTTATTTTAAAAATTGGGAGGGGGACAGTTTTCCACTTGATGACATGTGAATACTCACTAGTAGACTTTACTGTATTCTTTTGTCAAATACTTCTTCTGACAATCACATTTGTGCTACTATTCTTCAGTGTCTTGATTTCCAACTCCATGCTGGTTATTTTATCCTTTGTTTACGTAAGGTTTACTTGCAGATGTACCTGGAGTTTTCCCCTACTGCTCCAAAGGTAATTTCTGGATATGAAATTCACACCCTCAGCTTCCCATTAAAGTCTGATGAAGAGAAAAGTCATTAAAAGTTCCCTGTGTGGAAAAGCCTGAGCTACCATGGAAAATGAGAAGAAAAGGAGTGGAATGGCTGGAGGCCGTGAGTGCTGCAGTGTGAGACACACAAACCACACAGCTCCACGCTGCCAAGGCACCCTGGCTCTGCTCAGCCCAGCAGCAGAGCTTCAGAGAGGCTGTCCCAGGGCTGTCCCTGCCCTACGTTGGCACCTGGGAGCTTATCCAGTCTTCCCCGTGGATTTAACTCAGAGTTATTTACAAGAGGAACTGATCCAAAGTGAGGATCGCCAAGCAGTTCCTCACTCGGTTTAACATCCAGCAGTTTGGGTGCTGAGTGAGAACAGAGATTTCCTGTTTCATTACAGATCAAACTCATCCCAGAATTGTAGTCCTGAGCCAACCTGTGGGGCACAGCATGGCCTCATGGTCTTTTCCATGAAATACATATTTTAACTCTCCTCACAGGCATCCTATTCAAAATGATTCCTAAGTGGTCTTCAGCCACAGGGGGTTTTAGGCTTATAACCTCCATGTGTTAAAAAACATTATTCAGCACACTGAAACATTAGATTCTCAGGGACTTGGCTGCAAGGGCAGAAAGTTGTCACAGAGGAAGAGATCCAAAGATGCCAAAGGTGATAAGGAGAGAGATGAGGCTGGAGAGGTGGCAGAAGCACACTCAGGCAGTGCAGCCTTGGAGTCAGACAAAGCTGGGGATGGAGTCCCAGGTTACAGTTCTACTACTGCTTATCAGGGTCACCTTAGACAATTTTTCTATTTATTTTGTGAAAAAGGAAAGAATCCTACACTGCCATGGGTTTGGTGTGCATAAGGTACTGTGACACCCAGCTGAGCAGCACCCCAGACATGGAATTGGGAATTCCTGGTAGCTGTGAGCTAGGCTCCTTCTGGGCCAGACAGAAGAATTGTTCACTTCCCAGCACAGCGAGACAGTAGCATTACACAGCTTTTACTTACATCAAGAACTGAAAATATGATGACTATTATTCTAAGCTATAGAAAAGCCTCCCCTATTTCAAATGTTTATCTCAGCTAAACAGAATGCTTTGAAGTCTTTAAATCCCTATTTCTCAGCTAAACTATGCAGACTTTCAAAGGCATCCATGGACTCAGGAAAGGGAAGAAAATGACAGATCTGGACCCCCTCTCTGCTTTTCAACATTCACCCTGTGCAATGGATTTAAACATGTTGCAGGATCCAGGACAGCTCAAGAGTTCAAGTTTTGCAACTTGAAATTCTGGTGCATTGTCCTTCTATCTCCTATCTGCATTTCAAATTGTATTTACCAAGTACTTCAAATTTTTCTTTATAACAGGTTATTAATCTGACACATGATTTCGCAATATTTGTGCATTCAAATTCCTGCACAGTTTAGCAGATACATCTGACCTTGCTATTATCCTTCCTTTAGGAGATTTATACAGCATTCCTGCTTTGGAAAGATCATTAATTAGCATGCCAATAGAAAAAATGAAATTGCCTGCCATCTCCTATGTAAATGCATTCCCATCTGTTCCTTTCTCATTTCCTCTGCACAGACTCTACCAAAGGTAGCTTTAGTTTTTATACTGCTCTTAGAAAATAGTGCATTCATTGTTTTCCAATTTAAATCTGTTAAATTGTGTTGCATTGTGAAATGTGGCTCTATTAAAGTAATATATGGATTCGTGCAGTCTCTTGGAATCTGAGCAGACTTTCAGACAATTTTCTGGATGTCCCTTCCTAAATACCTATTAATTCAGCTTAAGGTCTAAACAACAAGCATTTTATATTTTTACATCCAAGCCTGCTACTAATAATAATTGCTTAAAAAAAGTTTCCATTTATTAATTAATAACAACTCATAGCAGTATTCCTGTAACAGCCCAGTGAACTCCACTGGGGTTTCCACGTGGTTCTGGTAACACACACCACAGCTCTTAGTTCTGCTGTGACAAGAGAATTTTAGTCTGAGGTCCAAACCAATGGACTGTGAAGTCCTCTAATATGCACTGAGCTCTCACTTGCCAGTGTTATGCCCTCAAAGTATGAGGAGCTCATGCAACACTCAGAAGAGCTCCTTGCACAGTGTAAAAGGCCAAAAGTGTTCATCCCTCTTCCTAATTGCTGTCGTCCACCAGAAAGGGAAGGCGCCCACAAGGATCATCGAGTCCAACTCCTGGCCCTGCACAGGACCATCCCCAAGAATCCCACCATGTGACCAAGAGCATTGTCCAAACACTTCTTGAACTCTGTCAGGCTTGGTGCTGTGAGCTCTGCTCTGGGGAGCCTGTTCAGTGCCCAACCACCCTCTGGGTGAAGAACCTTTTCCTAACATCCAACCTAAACCCCCCCGACACAACTTCAGGCCATTCCCTCATATCCATCACTGGTCACCAGAGAGAAGAGATCAGTGCCTGCCCCTCTGTGCCCCTCATGAGGAAGTTATAACTGCAGTGAAGTCTCCCTTCAGTCTCCTCCAGGCTGAACAGACCAAGTGCCCTCAGCTGCTCCTCACAAGCCTTCCCCTCAGTCAGTATTTTCTATTTGCTTTAGACATATTTTTCAGAGGCATGGAAGAGAGGGGATTACATTTAAAAGTGGTGATTTTTAACTAGATCATTACTGTCAGTGTTTCTGATTTGTGAGCTCAAGGTTTTATCTGACTGCTTGTCACTTCCCGCCTGGGCAATGAAGCTTTGCATCACCACCACTGCAGGCTGCAGGGTGGTTGTGTGCTGTGTCTTCGCTTTATGCTTCCCCTTTACTGCAGGTTGAAAACAGTTTCCTGCTTGCTTGTGTTCAACAAAGTTTTTGCACCACATTTCCAATGAATTTTCTGGACATGGAATTTTAAAAAGTAATTAGGCAAATATATTACTTAGTTGTCTTACTCATAAATACCAAATAGCAACATAAAAGAAGCATATGCCGTTGTGGTTCTCCAACTGGGTGCCAGATGGCAATACTAAGATTCAGACAGAATCTGTGCTAGAGTCAGTGGGGAATAAACCACTACTCAGATAACTTTTTCTTTGCAGTAGGAATCACAGCTTCCAGGAATATCAACATTTTCCATGTGTCTTGCCACTCACATATTTCAGTTTTCCGTAACAGCACTACTGAAAGAGAACGTTTTGGTTTGTCAAAATGAAGGCAAACATCTTCATTTGGGTTAACCACAACCTGCTCTGTGCTCATCCTGATGGTTTGTCGCAGACCAGATGCCTGGTGTCCCCATGTTCATGGCACACCTGGGTCCCAGGTGCCACAGTGGGGTGTGAGGCTGAGCTGATAGAACACACCCAGCTGGCATAATCCCCATCCTGGATGCACCAGGGATGTGTCTGGGGGCAGGATCGAGCACCTGGCCTCTGAACATGTTCAAGAACATGCTTGAATGCTATCAGTGCACCCATCAAAATCCACTCAAGGATCTGAAACAAAGCTGGTTTAAGAGCACTAAGATATTTCCCCTCAGCCAAACAAAGTATCTTGCATGTCAAATCATAAATATCAGAGATTCTGATTTCCCAGCCAGGTGTACACCACTGCTGAGGAAATGGGAAGATTCTCTGGTGTTTATACCTCCAGATAAGACAAGATGTCTTCTTGGATGACAAATTGCAAGAGTGGCAGGGTTTGACCCAGAGAGAAGTGAATTTAAAAAGGGGGAAAAAAGTTATATGATCCCTTGCTCTTTTGTCAATTTTAATCTCATAAAAAAATAGGAACTTGTAAAGCACTACATATCAAAATAAGTTAAAAACAGGAACCACAAATAACCTGCAAGGGAAGACAATGTTTTCTGACAAGGTTTACTAAGCTTATTCTAGGGTGACATGTGGAAAATGCAGTGACAAGACTCCCAAGCTTTGATCATAAATGTGACACCTCCTTGCCAGACAGCTTATCTTGTTTATCTTGTCTGGTAGCTGGCTCATTAGGCTACTCACTATCACAATGCCTGAATCTAAATTTAAATTCTTAAAATTATTGGGCAAAGTTATGGATTTGGATTGTTTTATAACTTCAGCACAGCACGATCTCTTCACGTATGAAAAAAAGTTCAATGGTTTTGAGTTTCCTGCCATTTGGAACTGGCTGCAGAGTTTGTGCACTGCTTTGTTTGCCTTTCTCTGTAAAATCTCTGCCTCCTCTAGCAGGTATCATCTTCCCAAAGGTTTAATATCTCATTCGAGTTCATTTTTAACTTCTTTAAAGCTCTGCTTTTCCAGACTGTAGAGGAGAGCTCTGCCAGCTGCACACACAAACAATGTCACACCAGGCTTCTCCTCTTTCTTACTGGTGTTACAAGGAAGGTACTTTCTGCTGCTATTCATTGTCATTGCTTTCCTTGAGGGTTTAACCACTTCCATTTCTTATTCTTCCCCGTGCAGACCCAGTGTTTTGTTTTGAATAAGAAAGCCCAGCAGTGAGTCTTCGTTAATTCAAAAGCATTTCAAAAAAGGGCCCTTATATTTTAACTTCAGTCACTCTAGCCAAAGGCAACACTGGGAACTTCAAGGAAGAAGTACCTGTTTAAGTTCTTAAGAATAACCTTCATCTAATGTTACCTCCCATTTCTCCCTATCAAAGCAAAGAAGAAAACATTTTCATTTTGCAGTGAACAGATTATGTTTTTATGATAAGCTCATTAGAAAATGAGTCAGGTCTTCTAGAACAGTTTTGTTCTGCATATCCTTGATTTCCTAAATTCCTTTACTTGGAGAATAGAGAAAATTTGATGTGTCAAACTATCTGAGCTGGCTGCAGCCATGACATTCCACTGATTGTCTGCACCATGCACACCATGGCTGTGAACATTCACTCTGCATTCAGAGGAGCTAATGCGTTGGGACATCACTCTTTAACACACCAATATAAATCTTCACCCTCCTGTTCACCCCCAAATACATGAGCCGTCAGTAGCTTTGGACCCTGGAGCCCTCTATACCACAAAGCAGCCTACTTTCAACACCTTTCTCTCAACAAATAAAATGAAGAGGACAGGAGTTATTGTACTTTCTGTATTCTAAGCAGAAAACTGATTATTCAGATGTGCCAAAGAACAGGGAACATGAAGTAATCTCAGATGGTGTTGACAGAGCCTCCAGAATATCTCCAGAATCACAGCAGTGGCGATCACAACACATCATGTCTCACTCTGAGCCCATCCGTTCAGCTCTCAGGAGATACCAGACTGGCCTGGAGGGAGACACAGGATCTGTAATGCTGCTACAGCAGAAGGAGGATGCTGTTTTGGGCCATCTGCTCTGCTAGGTTGTTCTCTGCATGTCTCATGAAGACACAGCAAAGCATTCAAAGATACCAGAGTAGTACAGTGTCACCTTTCCTTCAAAACTGCACAGTGATTTTGCAGAGGTTGGGAGTAAAAATGGCTTCTTCTGCATATTTTTGATTCATATAAAGATATCATTGTATAGTGTCTCATACAAATAAATTGCGTATTTTATATCTTATATTTTATAGTTGGTTTCTTTCTTCTTTTAACAAGTGTTTTCACCTGAAGAAAAATCTTACATTTCCAGAGCAGCACAGCGCAAGCACCAGCCCAACTTTTCAGCTGAATGTGACTTCAGCACATAGAGGTGAGAAAGTCAAAATCATTTCGGCTGAACCAGAGACTGAACTGCAGCATATAAGACCTGAAAGGTTCCCTGGAGTTGATGCATGCTCTCCACATAAGAGAACATACTTCAGCACTCTCATGTGTGTGGCTGGAGCACAGAGGAGGACACATTATCATCTCTGACTCCTCCATTACAGCAACAGACACCAAAAAGTTTTCCTTCTGCAAAGGAAGTACAGGAGTGACTTGTGTGTCTCTGATCAAATTCTCCACACTGAAACACGTTGAAGAAAGAGTACTTTTCTACTTTTATTTAACAGGCTGGGGATGTAACAGCCACAGTGGCCAAGACATCAGTTTTAAGCTACAGCCAAAAGCCGTAGCTGAGAAAGGACACTGCAAGGGGCACTCCCTGCAGATGCCCCTGGAGAGTCCATAAAATCCAGCCTTGTGCAGTGGGGATGCCAGGCAATCCTGTAGATATCATCCTGGAGGCATGCAGAGGGAGTGCAGCAAAGAAAGGCAGGTTCTCTCCCCAGGTGCCAGTGGTCCCAGACCCTGGGTGAATCATCAGACTCTGCAAAACCTCATCCCCTCTCTGAAGGTTTGGCCCTCTGAAGGTTTGGGTGGCCCCAGGCCAGCTCAGACGTGGCATGGCTGCAATCTGGGACCAGGATACTGGGAAAGGGGCTGTGTGAGACCCTCTGGGAGAGGCTCATCAGGGGCTGACCCCTTTCCTTGGGAGAGGCTCCAGCCCTTGCCCAGGGTCCTTGCCTGAGTGATGCTGTAGCTATGCCTTAGCCCAGCCATGGGCTCTCTTGGTCCCAAACTGCTGATTTGAACTCTGGCTTGACTGTGGACCTATCTTATCCTATAGATGTGTCTGAAGACCTATCTCCTGTTGGCAGAGCCTGGCTACCATCCCTGGGCCAGCTCTGCTTGCCTTGCTCTGCCCTGTCTACCCCATTGACTCCCCAAATTCTGGACAACTTTCCCTTGCTGAGCAAATCCACTTGGGCTTCTCCCCAACACACCCCCTCTAACAGAATCCCACAGCCACACCCTGCTTAAAACAAGGGATGTACTGCTTCAGGATGGATTCAGAAATTATCTAATAATGCATAGAAATAGCTTTTATATCTCAAAAGTGCATTTCTAGAATTCTCAAGCACCTACCAATTTAAATGGCCATTTACATAAGTACCATGGGGTAGTGAGACATAAAACCACTCGCAATTTTTTCCTGCATTCGAAACTACCTCAGAGGCTTTAGAAATTCACCTGCCTGCCTCACATTCAAAGAAAATAATCTCACAGGTTTAAATATTGTATTTAAACTGAGCACTCAGTTTTATTTCCTCTTTGAATGGAAACAATAGATGCCAGAAGAAGGAGCATGTGAATGTCACATCACAAACCCTCTTCCTGCCTGCATTTCAAGCACAACCAGAAACAGCTTGGTCCCTTGCTGACCTCAATACTCACAGTCTGAAAAGAACTATCAGAGCCCTCAAAGTGGACCAAACAGCTGAACAACAAAGAACATTGAAAATATAAAATCAAATTCTTTTTCATAACGGCCACATGAAAATCAAAATCTTTGATACTCATGGTGGTGTTTAAATTCACTTAAGCATTGTAGAGATCAAGTTTCAAGTTCCGTGAGTGGGAAATACTAAAAAAAGCGTTCAACATCACCTCAGTGTCCTGAATCCTTGCATCTCACAAGACTCATTGTCCACTTCGTTGCAGAGCTGCAATGAATATGGGATGAGGGGGCTCAATCCACCACAAACCCAGCTACAGAAAAGCTGCTGGTTTTAAACTGAACTGACTTCAGGAAATAGTTTCACTCAAATCAACAGTGCCTAAGAAAAGTAAAGAAAGCAATACAGCACTGGTGGAGCCCTGTATTAACTACTGTATCCTTCAGATGCTCCAAGGCAGACACTTTTCCTGTTCTTTACATTTTTTAATATGCAAATGTGCTATTATTTAGCAGACTGATGGTTCTGCAAACAAGCTAATCATCCAAAAAAATGCAATTACTTACAGAAGGCCTAATTAATGATCGTTGTAATTTTGCCCAGAGCCCTTTCTGAAATTAGAGCCTGTGGACTAGTTGTCATGTAAATATCTACCAGGAGGCACTACTTGCCATTAAGTCCTACCATTAAAATAAAATAAAAAATTCAGACAGAAGACTAAATAAGAACAGAGGCACATGGAAAAAAGTGACTTCCCAAGGATAGTTGCAGAGCACATACGTCCTGCAACATAAACCTTCATCTTCCCTGCATCCATCTCTCCTACCGTATGTAAATACAGATTCTGCATTTTGAGCAGTTGCTTCATTCTAACATCATTACTGGTAACTGTTGAGGAGCCCAGAGCACAATCTGTTCCTGCTGAACTTTCCTTAATTATCACTAGATGTAGTCTTAATGGATTGCCTGGAAGTGTCAGTAAAAATGAGAGAAAGGACCGTGGTTCAATGAGGTTAAACTTAAATTAAAATCAGGGCCTTTATAAAGGACCTGAGAAAGACAGAAAGGTTCATACTTTCCCGGTTCTACACTTTTTCATTAAACATTAAACATGGCTTGAAAAGCATCTTGCACCACCTTTGAGTTCCTCGTTCACTCACTCCTCAGGCTGAACTGAGCTTGCAGGAGAGGCAGTGAACACAACAGAAAGCTGCTTTCCTCTCACCAGGGCAATTTAAGGATGACCAGGAGTTTCCACTCTGTCCAAAAGCCTTCCAAGCCTGACAATAAAAAGTCTGAGAGGCAGCCACAATGATGCATGCACGGAGCAGCAGGATGGCAGTGCCCGCTTCCTTGCAAAAGTGGGGGAAAAAGGGCAAAGAAAGAGGATTTCTGAGGAGAAGCAGAACTGTGACTAATGGAGGCTAAGAGATCTGAATGTGCAGAGTCGTGCTGTGGAGTCAGTAATTCTCAATCATCTGCAGACGCTTTTATAGCTAGAAAAATACATCCTAAACAGGTTAAACTACCCACTGCGACAAAAGCAGGAGCTACTTGAAACAGGGACGGCTCATTTTCCCTGTTATATCTGTTACTTTCACTGGAGTCTAATCAGTATTTAATACTCTACCAAACAGGGCAGAAAAAATGCTTTCCTGTTTCATGTCCCTAGGCAGAGCTGCGATCAGTGACGTTTTCAGGTTGCTGTCACATTTATTTCATTAGCATGAAATAGCGTTGCAGCTCTCGTTTGGAGGTGCTGTTTCTAGCTGCAAGGGCCGTAAAAAACCCTAAAATATGGAAAGTAAGCAAAACCACTGAATTCATCCTCAATGTGTAAATGTCTGTGAGACAAGAGAGTGGGGGGAAGATCTGTTCTGGTCTCCTCAGTAGGTTCTCAGCCATGAAATAAACTCTGAACTGGGACAATCACTTCATTAACTGTTTTGCTTCTGATGAATTTTAAATGAAAACAACTAGTATAATTATCATAGAGTACCCAAATCCCTCACAGGCATTTTTCAGACCAAATGCCCAATTTATTGCCATTTCCACTATGACAACCTCCACAAGGCTATCATGAACTGCATCTGTAGAGCCTCGTGAAATGCTAGAACCAAAAAAGGCAGAGAGAATTATGCAACATTTGGGGTAGGATTGGCCTTGCAGAGGGACACCTGAGTGTGACCATACAAACCACATCTCCAGGTTCCCACTGCAGACCATGGAGATACAGCCAATGTAATTAATGAAATTTCAGGCAGAGTTCAATTGATGAGACATAGATTTCTGTCTTAGGGTGATCTGAATTCTTCTGACTCCACTAATTTAATCAACAACCTCCACTATCATTGTAACTTAGTGGTCTGGCTCACGTTTAGCTGCCTACAGCTCAGATTTCATCCTTAGGGTTTGTTTCAGTTGCCTAAATGCAGTTAATGTCACATTCCCACCAACTGTAAGGAGGGCAGAGCTCCAGCTGTCTCCTGTGAAGGGCTTGTTTTTTGGAAGATGGCCTTTGATATTCAATTGCACTGTTTGACTATTTTATGACATTCTTAGTGCATTAGTATCAAACTCATCTTTCTGCTATTTAATTTTTAAAAAAATACTCTTTTCATCAGTCTTGGAGCTGTAGTCAAATGTTCTCCACTGGGTGGAGTAAAACCAAAATTTCTGCCCTCAAATTTTCAGTCCCATTTATCTCTGAAGCATAAGCCAGTGCCAGGGCAGGTCAATGAGCAGAATTACAACTTATTGTGTGAAGATCTATGTAAGTGACTCTCATACTATCATCTGAACCATGTAAATGCTCTGAAATATACATGTTACATGCTTCACCAAAAAATCTCTCAATCTGTCAGATTTAAGGTTGTTGACAGGCTTCCATTAGAGAAGTATGGTTTGTCAGTGATCACTAAGTTTGGAAACTGCTGCTCTTTCTTAATTCTTAAAGAAAATAAAGAGAATTGGAAAAAAAACCCCAAACCCTCCCTGCTGTGTCCGTCCAGCAACTGAGGAAGACAACTGGGCTTTTTAAAGATCTGGATTTCTATGAATACTGCTCTACATCAAGAAAGACTTAGGCAATATGGTAACCTCAGTGTTCAAGGAAAATTCATGGACGAAATCTCACTGATCATGAATCTTAAAAAAGGCAGGCTGATCAAAACACCTACTGAATGACTGGTAGGAACAGCACCCACCCACAGCATGGTGAGTTTTCTGAATTTTGCTGTTTTAACTCTATTCTCTAGGTAGTGGTCTACTCTGGTTTTTCTTTAAACGTCTGTAGATAAAACACATTTTATCTCGTAGCAATGATATTGCTGCTCTTTATTTCTCTGCTTTGTCTGGAGGTGTGCCAAAGAAATGTCACTACATCATTTGCAATGATGCATGGTCACATAAACTCCAGTGTCCTGAAGCTTATCCTTTGCAATTGTATGTGCAGACATTAAGGACTCGTGAAAGAAACAGCAGAGTCAGTGCCTATGATTCTGAAAAACAGGAATCTTTCAATAGGTATCCTATGGCTTTATTTGAGCTTCTTACTTGGGCCTCAGAATCTGAGGTTATTTTAAAAGCCACCGTTGTGGTCTCACCAAAGAACAAGTAACACTGTGCTTTCGTTTGCTTAATGGAGGTGTGGAGATCAAATACACAAAGAATAGAAAGACACATCTCCTTTTTCTAACAAAACACATGGAGAAAAATTAAACTTCTGGAAAAAAATGAATAAAATTCAGATTTCCCAGCTATTGGGTTTATTTATGTTTACAGACCTACTGTCAAGGGTTGCTGCCTGTACATCAATTTTTTGTCCTGATCATTGTCTAATTTCTTCTATGGGATTTCCAGGATCAGAAGTTACCATCTGGGTCGAAGCAGGCTACAAACTCACACCATTCATGGCTGACACAGACTAACCTCAGTGTGTTCTACATTATTCTATTGCATTAGGAATATGGAAAGTATTAGAAACTCTTAAATCAGTATATGTGTAAAGACATACCACCAAAATAAACCCCACCTGTTGCAGTGCAAAGAGCATAACCCACTTTTAGCTTTGTTAGAGTTATCACTCTGAAAAAGAACCTAGAGGAAGGTGGTGCTGCAGGAGCAAATATCCTAAATATCCTATCCTATTTCTATATACTAACAAAGTCCCATCAAGAAGAGCCCATTGAGAAGAAAGGCATCAGAAAGAAGATGAAAGCATGCTAAATAACTTCGACTTTCTCATAAATTTTTTATGCTTAGTAAAGTACTGGAACTGTCACAAAAATATTTTGGAAAACCATTATGTCCATTTGGTTTAATTAAACACCTAAGCTAATTGAAAGAATTCACTGCCTAGTTCCAGATGGTATGAGAAATGTATTGGCTTTTATATTAGAAAGAGTGGTTGTTAAAATATACTGGTTTTAATGAACCCTTCGTATACTTTTAAAATAGTACTGCTAGTAATGCTGGCACTTTTCTATAAAGAAAATCCAATTCCCAGGAGAAAAAAATAAAGTCTAAGGTCTACCAGCCTAAAAAAACACCAACTCAATCAAATATAATAAATACAAATAAAAAGCTTAAACAGAGATTATTTTTCCTTTTAGTTTCAATTGAGGAGGTAACTCCTTAGAGAAAGCAACTGAAGTAACTTCTACTTCCCCAACCCCAGGGAAATGTTCTCTGATCTGACAAACCATGCTGGCAGTGTTTAGTTAGCTGTACATGGGAAGACACTGGAAGTGAGGACTGAGTATTTCACAGCTAGAAAATTCCTGGCACGCTCTGGGAAGCCACGAAATAACATTGAATTTGCTGCAAGGACAGTTTGAGTCTTCATTTTCTCTTGTCTCCTCTGTGAAGAGGGAGTTGCCCTTGGTCTCCTGGCAATGTCACCTGTCCTGCTGCTCCTCTTCTGGGCTGGGGAGTTAATCAGTTCACTCAAGAAGGGGAACAGGCTGGAGGAGGTGGCCAGGCTCTCTGGTGAGGGCAGAGGTAATTAATGATCTGGGATTTCAGAGAGGGAAACAACTCTATGGCCGATGAAGGCAGAGAGTCAAAAGGGGAAAAGCTTGAGCTCTCCACCTCCTCGTCCCTGATGTGATTGGTATGCTGTTCCCAGAGTCACAGCCTCCCTGCAGCTCCCTAAATGTGGCACCTGATACAGACAGGGCAAACCCACAGACCCACAGGCTGGTACAGTGGGGTGGAAACAAGGCTAAAAGTCCCACAGCATCTCCAGGAAATCTGTGCCTTAGGGGTTGTCATCAGAAGGTCGTGGGACACCAAGGGTGGACTTCTAAAATACCTAAAATTAAGGACCTCTATCAACCTGAAAATCATCTTTATTTTTCTAGGCACAACTGGCTGTATTGGCTAAATATTAACAGCATGTAATGGGAGTTTAGACAGTCCTGCAGACACTGATATTTACGTGTCTTAATCTGTGAATTTAACCCCCCTCCAGAACTTAATAATATTAACAAATGGGCTGATACATATGGCAAGGAGTGACTTTCAGAGCAGGCATCCAGGAGGACTGCAATGACCACAGAACTACCCTATTTCCCAACTCCTGTTAATATTCTGTAATAAAATAGGAAAAAATCATTTGTGTTTAAAA
This sequence comes from Vireo altiloquus, assembly GCA_013396875.1. Classification (NCBI taxonomy): domain Eukaryota; kingdom Metazoa; phylum Chordata; class Aves; order Passeriformes; family Vireonidae; genus Vireo; species Vireo altiloquus. Next base: position 180,187 of record VZRF01011820.1, read on the forward strand.
AGACAGTACACTTTTCGTCCATCCACAACACCATATTGGAAGGATACATGATCATATTTACAACTACAAACCAGACTTACCTACTTAGCATTTCTTTTTCTAAAACTTTAGCACTTGGGCCACTGCAAAGGAGCTATGCTGCATCTGTATTTTGATTCCTTAGTTTTGCTTTCCCTGGTATGTTTTAAAATCTGTACTGGAAGTCATCAGGGTGAATACAAGGATGTCAGGTGGAAGTTTAATGACCTTTGCATGCAGGAATTCAGATAAGATAATCCTTTCTGCCCCTAACATCTATAAACGTGATTATATTCATGGTGAATCCTACGGTCAGCTACAGCATGGAGAGGCTAAAAGTTGACATACTGTTTGTGACTTACAAAATCTCTTGACTTTGAGGTTACTTCTTTTATGTGTAATTGGATCTAAGGTGTTTCCTCTTATCTTCCCAAATCCCTCTGTTTGCTTTCAGTACAATCTACATCTGAAGCTGCAAAATGGATTTGATGCTGATGCACCATTTTTGACAGAAAATCTCCTGTCCCACTTCTCAGACATTCTTACAGAAATGCAGAACGAATATTCAGAGAATGCCTTAAGTCAACAGGATTAAGGACTGTCAAGTGCACTGCTCAGTCCAATCTGCGTGCTGAGGATTTTATTGTACTTTCATGAGAATATTTGCACTGGCAGTTAGAGATGTCTCTAGGGTTTAGCTTTTTTTTATCTTTAATAATGGCTAGGGAGGTAAAAGAACTGCCAGCTGGGATAAGAAATTGAACTCCTGCCTCCCCAGCTCTCCAGTGTCAGTTTAATTGAGTTCATTGCATAACCTTTAATCTGACATCCTTTACACTCAGCAGTGCATTATTTTACTAATTATCAGCGTGTACCAGTGCCGATGACTTGGACACCACGACCATGACTGCTCCCTGGGGAAGCCAGCACAGTGCAGGGAGAGGCTGACAAGGAAGGTGGGAAAGTGAAGCAGGGAAGGAACTTGACTTTTGGGGCTAGATGAGCCAAAGGAGGCAGCGGATATCAGGAGAGTAAAAGAGCATGGCAGCCACCAAGGAAGAATAAGCACTCAAAAAACTGGGCAGTGCTGGAAAAACAGGCAGAAAATAGGGAAAGATGCAGAAAATATAGAAATTAAAAGCGGATTTTTAAAAAAGCCTGACAAGCACAATCCTGGCCTTAACAAATCCCACCATGCTGGTGTGGTAGAAACAGAAGGCAAATGATGCAGACTCTGCCCCAATAAAATAAAAATCTGCATTTAATTCAGACACACGTAGAGAAGTATGGGAAGCATCTTCTGCACTTTGGCACTTTACAGCCCAAGAGTGAGCAGGGAATTAGTATTCAGAGTGGTATCTGCTGGAAAGATACAATTAAAGTAAACTTGAAACACCTCAAAAGATAGAAAATAGAAAGAAAAATCAAAGAAAAAATCCATGAGGGAGCTTAAAAAAAAATCCAATAAAACATTTCCAACAGAAGTAGTGGGGATTTTTTTTTTAAATAATTTCTGTATTAATATTTCAGACAAAAATCAAGATTTTAGAAAAAACCATAGTGAATCAGAAAGTTTCCCTTTTTTCTACCCTCTTCCTAATCTTTCCCTTTATTCTGTCTTCCTGTCTTCCTCTCTTTCCCTCTTTTCCAATAAATCTGAAAAAAGAGAAAAAGGCACAAACCAACCTTTTCTCAGCTCCAGAGAGGTGATAGTAGAGAGAAAGGAAAGAAGACCAGAAGAGTGGAACAAAAATTCTGTGGTTAGTTTGGAAAAGGTATAAAACTTTATGGCCAACTCAAGCAGAAACAAAAGGAAAGGGAGGGAAAGAGAGGGTATTTCTTCTCCACAACAAAGTCCAAGTCACTTCCTTAATGTGTTTCCAGCCAAACAATTAGTCTATTTAAAGACAAAATAAGGCCTAACTTATTAATAAAAGATAACAAGTCTGCTAATATTATATCTGTGTTTCATTAAAGGGAAGCAGTACAGTTGCAGACCTTACAATTTACTCTCCATCAAAGAGAAATTTTGAATGGTGGATTATGTATCGATGGTATCTACCTCCACACAAAAAGCCAGTTTGTTCAAGGATGAGGAATAACACACCAGAAAATTGATAGAGCTTTTATGGGATGCAATAAGAAGGAAGGATTGCATTGGCTTGGCCCCATTCAGAGTCTGAGTTTATAAAGTAGGCTGGGCATTCACTGGGCTGTGAAAGAACAGGACAAAAAAATTTACAAGTCCGAATCTCTGCTGAATGTTTCATACATATGGAGGAAGCTGGGGCCAGGAGGATCTAACAAGGTCTCCTGGCCTGCCAGTGCTTATGTCCTAATCAGAGAAAACACAGAAAGTCACCAGGAGAAATGAAAGGTCTCAGAGTCCAGCTCTTCAGGGCACACACCATCTGTCTGCTCTGTGTTTGTACAGAATCAAGCCTGGTGGGGTCTTTGTTAAAAAAGTTTAAAAATTATACTGGCTTTTACCTGAAGGTAGAAGTGGAATTTTGGGAATGCTGATGGGTAAACAATGACCTTGACTGCTTTATTAAGATACCATGCCCATGGGCTAATGGTTCTGGCAGCCAAGATTTTACTGTTCTGGAAATATTTGCATTTAACCAAAGGACATGCCACTTACTGAGACTTTAATGCTCTGTAAGAATACAACCTAAAGCACAATGGTGTTATTTTCTTTTCTAATTTTAATTAAATACCACTGTCTTGCTCGACCATGAAACAATTGCAGATTTCATCTTTCTCAGTTGTTACTACCAGAGATAGAGAGAACTAGAAGAAAATCATCAAAGAAACAAGATCTGACATCTATAAACCAAAGAAGAAAAACTGAAGTGTTGTATAGTGTGAGATGCCTTTATCTAGCTGCCAGCTTCTTTGATGAGTTCACTCAGAGCATTTACACTGAACTGGGGCTGAAGGTTTTGTTTCTTAAACATCCCCTTCACTCAAGTCAGGCTGCCTCAGTGCAGTTTCCACTTGGGCCTTGTTCATTACCAGAGGAAGAAGGAAGGAAGGCAAAAACATCCCATTGTCCTAATCTGGATTTGTGATCCACTGCTCTTATTAAGCAGGCAGTTGTCAGAAATGCTGTGAGGTTTATCTCGATCTCCTCCCATGGAGACAGATGCTGAGCATCACTTAATGCATTCAAAGATATTAAAAACAATGGGCACTATAGTAGAGTTGGAATATAATTAAAATCCCCAAACAAGGCAGAGTTCCTCCTTCTGTTGTAAATTGCCATCTTAGATTTGTTTTTAAAGATGATCAAACATCTTCAAGGCTTTGGAAAGTCACAAAGTGGAAAGTGTGGAAAGACTGCCAATACAACATGGGTTGCAAACATCTTTAAGAGAAGGCACAAGGGTGAATTTTTCTCACCACAATTCTTGGCTTAGGTGTAGTAATTATGCTGAAAGATACACAGCACTCTCATGAAAGTTACTTTTTAAAATGGTTCATAGATTTTAGGGCAAACAAGTACAACAGAAAGGGCCAGCTAATCCCAATGGAGTAAATCCAGTTGGGTAAAAAAGCCAGCTCAAGTCAATAGGCAATGGAGCTGCCTGGGTGAAGCAGGTACAAACGTTTAAAAGTCCCAAATTTGGCAAATCTGTTACAAACCCAGGTGTGGAGCAAGAGGGGTCAGATCCTTCTCTGAGCAGCTGTCCAGGGACAGCCCAGGCTCCTCAGGCACACACAGAAAAAGCCTTTCACAGCTCAAACGAGGAGTCTGCACAGGGCAAAATTTGGGGTTCACTTTTTGCTTCCAAGACACACTTGTTCTTCCCCTTCAGATATTCCAATCAGGCTGTTGGAGAAAATCTGGTACATCAGACTTTCTTCCAAAGGGACCAGAGGTTTGCTCATTCTTTGCACCTTTTTAAGTCAAAGTAGACAGAATAATAAGCCATCAGCAATGGCAGACTTAAAACAGCACATCATCATGCTCTCAACATAATTATTTCATCAGAGAGAGGTTCACTGAACTGATAGGTGTGCAGTGCATGAATATGAACCTATGACAGAATGTCTTGATCACATTTTACCCTATAAGTGCCTGCTGTATGAATTTCAGAAGCTTTTCAGGTATCTGTTTCACTGAACTGGAACCTGCGGTGGTTTGTTGTGGTTTTCTTCTTTCAGAAGGAATTCTTTATTCTTAGTGGAATAAGATTAAGCTGAGAGTTTTAGAAAAAATATTTCCTTACAATCAAGCTACATGGCAGGAAGTATGGTTCCCTAAATTAAGTATCTGCCATAATCTGTGTTTTAGTTACTTTTGATTTTTATTGTGCTTATGCTCTGAATGTAAACATCAAAAGTGAGATCTGTGCGTTTCTAATGGTGCTGCAACCATTTCTGTACCCTGAAGAGTCATAAAAGAGTGGTCTAAGAATGCTCTCCACAGTAAGAGTAAAAAACCTAAAGTGATAAAAGAGGTTACAAACAGAAATAAAGGAATATTTTCCTATCTTAGAGGAGGCACAAAGTACTTATCTTGTTCAGACCACAATGAGAATTTCGTGTTGGAAGTAAGGACTTTCAAGTTTGAACCAAGAAAATACTCTTCCTCATTTTCGTTTTCTTAAGCTTTCTCCACTATGTTTCTACAGAAAGAATGAAGTACACCTGAGTAGAAGTAAATACATCAGTGTGGCCAAAATGCTTCCAATTTGACATGTGTGTGTTTTTCTGACTAGTGGCAGATAGAGAAAAAATGCCCACGTCTGCATTTATTTTGATCAATAGCACTGAAAAACCTTATAAAATCCCTCTTTCATCTGAACATGCCCTTGAATGAAGAAAATATAATAAAAGAGGAATCGAGTTCCTTCTGTGACAAAGCTATGAAATAACATTCTTTATTACTTGTTCTACCAAAGGAGATTGCAGGAGCTGTATTTTAGAGTCTGTTTTGGTTATTTCAGACCACATGTGTGTTTAAACTTCTTTTAGTGTCTAATAACAACAACAATAATATAAACAAAACCAAGCCTATCTTTTCACTACACCAACACAACTATTGAACCATGGCTTGCTTGCAGGTAAATTAAAGCACAAATTAACAGAATTAGGCAGGAGCTTAAATACTGTGGATTTTGATGAAACAGAAGCCAGTCTTCAGACATGAATAATTCCCCTTGCTGGACTTATGATGACAAATGCATGTTAAAATTCCATGATTTATCAAGATAAAACTATATTTGGGAAAAGCACAACTGTGTGCATTTCAGTATACTTGATTTCATAAATACCAACTTCTCTTGACACGTGTGGGTTACATTTAGTAGACTGAGAGCTTCAATGACAAGGATGCAGTAAATCAGCAACTCAATCAATGATACTCACACAAGTCCCTCCTGTAATGAGGCTTTACAGAGATTTCTGTTCAGTGATTTATATCTCAATATCAAGTTGTGACAAAAGTCTGGAGTTTAGATTCAGGTTTTAATGTATAAAGAACCAGGGGTGTTTCTCATATCTATGCTTAAGTTTAGAAGAAATGATTGAGTGCATGACCCAAATCCATAGAGGCTTTCTGCTTCCAGTGCTCTGAAGCATTTGTCCTTCAAGGGTATTAAATTTTATTTTTTAAAGTTTACTAGTGAGAGAATGAAAATACCTAATTTATTTCCACATTTTCAAGCTCATATTTAAACTTCAGGATATCATACCGTTTCTGAAATGGAATGCATTTCAATTTCAAACAGAATTTCCACCATATGAAAATCTATGCTGTGTTATGCATTTGTTCTCTCATAAACAGGAATGTTAAGAAAGGGACAGACTACAAATGGAATTAGTTTTCTTTCTTTAAAATGTCATAAACCCCATCTCTTTCTCAAAGTGTAGCCTGAAGCTAGGACCAAAAGAATGACAGAAGTGATTGTAGTTTTTTCATTTACCAATCAAATGAAATATTTCAGATTCAAACCAATTTTGGATCAGAAATCAGCTTTCTTTATTTTTCCCCACAAAAATGTATGGGTTTCAGTGTTTGCTGAACTTGCCAGGGACCAGTGATGCACCTTTCACAGAAAACCTCTCTTTGTAAGACATCTGTAGGAGGAAAATTGTAGATATTCTTGGTATTTATTAATAGTATATTCTCTACTAAGGGCACAGAGATATTATAAAGTCCTTTAAACCTAGCCTCACACCTTCCTTGTATATAGAGGGGAAATGAGAACACTTCTGTCCCTGTGTGGGGTTGCAGGTTAGATCTTTAGCTTCACTGAAATATTGCCTGTGGCCTCTATGCATTTCAGCAGTGCTGATTGTTCCCCAACACCCTTCACATGTCCTGCTAGGAAGGACAATCAGCTCCTCCTGCCAGTGGCTGGAAAAACAGACCTGTATTTCCCAGCCTGGTGCCTCCCTGCATCCCCAGGCTTTGCAAACATGGGTGTTTATATCAGGTATCTAATTTGGAGGCTTCACGCATATCTGTTGTGGCTTCCTGTTACTTGTAAGTTTCAAACTGGCTGCATTTAATTTCTTTTCTCTATTCCTTTTGGTACAAGTTTCCCTTTGAAGAAGGCACCAGAAGTGATCACTGATACCAGCAGGACCAGGTTTTCATTCACCATCTTTGGCACCACACAGTTCCACCCACACACATCCACCCAGAGGCTCACAGGAAAATGGCACAGAACAGAGCTAATTGCCATCTGGAAACCTGTGGTACAAACTGCCCTTCTTAATTTATTTCAATTCAAATTTCATGTTAAGCATAATAGTTTTATAATGTAATAGTAGTATACAAAATTACATGCACTATAATATGTATAGTTGCACTGTGTTTTGATTTTTTTTATTTATCTGTCACTAAATGATCATTGAGCATCAGACATCAACAGCTGTAGGGTTTTTTTAAGCTTTTCAAAAAGCTTCATTATTCTTAGAATAATTTTTTTTTCCTGCTAATAAACTTATCTTTTTCTTACTGAAAATAAAGTCTGTTCACTCTTATTCTTCTTCTGACTCACTACTCTCCGTTTTCTAAGAAGCTTTTCTGGACTGGAGATGCCTTGAAATCCTCTCATTTTAAATCAAACAAATTCAGCCTTCAAACAAGCTTAGTTTAGTTTTATTTAGTTTTTAAATCTTGTCATTCTTGCTTTCCTCTGGATCCTTTTTGATTTGTACTTATAGTTCTGAAACTGGGACTGAAATCACAAAAACAAAGGTATTTATAGCAGAGTAACTATTTCCCACATTCTATTAATGCTATTATTATTAAAACTTCCCTCAAGAAATTCCTTACATCTTTACAACAGCATTAACAATGTCTATCTAATTTTTGATCTAACACCAGTTCTTTCTTTGCTGCCCAGAGAAATATTCCCCATTTTATATCTCTGTATTTGATTCCCTTCAGCCTTGTAAATAGTATTTTTGTTTATTTAACTGTATTTTAATGATTTTAGGCTATTTGACAAGCAGGTCCATGCCACAGTGTATTGCTGTCCTGTACTCTGCAGTGTCTGTAACCCATCCCAGGCTGGCACCAACAGGAAATATCAGCAGGGCAGAATTTCCTCCATCAGCTGAATCGGTGAAAATATTGACAACAAGGCCCAAGGTTTGATGGCTGGGTACATTTCAGTGAAAGCTCTCCTAGATCTACAGCAAACCATGAATGGGTTACTCTATTGCTTTTCAGGCATCTCTACACCCATTTTGAGATGATTGTACCCTAATGCATTTTCCTCTCCACCTTTTGGGAAGTGCCATTTGGAATGGTGTTGAAAGCCTCACTGCATTCAAGGTATGTCACACCTACCACTCTTTCTCCACTTGGCAGATCCTATCCTTTTACAGGGATGACACAACTTATACCTGACAAATCCGCAGGGTCTATTTTTATCTCCTTATTATGCTCCACAGGGTTATTAACGAATAGATCCATTCTTCTTTGGGCTATTGGAGTCAGCTGGGCTGCTTGACCATTCTCTCAAGCTCCTTCCTTCCTCGTGGTTCATTCCCCAAGCATGGCTCCCTCTCACAGGTGATTTTATCCAGACACTCCTAAACTAAATATGTATGACATATCTACATATTTTATAGTGTTTTCTCCTCCCCTCTTTTCTCCAGGTCATCTGCCTCCCTGTTAAATTCACTTAAAGGGTCACAAATTTCTATCAGAAGACTGAAAAAAAGAATAAAAATTTCAGCCTTTTCTCAGCTGTCTTGTTTTTTCTTTCCACATTATGTAATTGGTTTAACGTTTTTTGCCTTTCACATCTTCTTAATGTATTTATAGTGGGATTTTTTGTTGTGTTTTAGGTGACTTGCTTGCTGCAAGTAATTCTGTGCCTCAGCTCAACTTCCTCTCTTTCCAAATTCTTGTGTATTCCTTCATGTTACCATTTGAAACAGTCTGATCTCTGAGAGCTGAACCTTATGCAAATTTTTGCCCACACTAGAAAATGCCAAAGAACCATCATGTCACAGAGTTTCTCCCACTGCGTGTTCCAAGCAATCTGCTCGGATGCACAAATTTTTATGACCACAGAAATATCCCACCTGGGAACCTGCCCTACCAGACCACACAATTCCACTGCAAAGAAAATTCAACTAATTTAAAAATCTGATCCAAAAGTGTGTTGTAGTTTGTTTTTTATTTTCTCCTCACTGTGCCCAGTTGTGTAATTGCCAAGTCTTTTGTAAGTCAAAAAACATGATGAGCCAAAGCCACAGGGAAAGCACTAAATGAGCTATCATTTGTGCCTTTCACATACCATTCTTTATTTCGATAATACAATTTGAAATTATAGTGGTGAACACGTGTAAATGTCAAGTGTAATAGCGTTTGGTGGCGAAATAAAACAGAAACTGGCAATCTAACTGTTAAGCTCTGCACTGGAGTCCTGTGCTACCTTTTGCTATTCAGCTTTTACAGCTGTGGGGAGCGGCTGTCTGTCAATACAGCCGTGTGTTATTGTCAACCTATTTGTCCTTCTGATCAAACCGACAGCAATTTCGGCTGATTGCTATGCAGCCCAAGTAATTTGGGCCCTGCTCTCCCAGACACTCTCGTGGCAGCTGCATTTCCATGGCTTCCTGCAGCACACCTGCAGAAGGACTGCAGTCCGATGGCTGCAGCGCTAAAAAACACCATAATTAGACCATATTTACTGCTGAAACGGAACAGCTTAATTACAGGGGAGCTGGGACTGGGCATTCACGGGTAGCTGGGATGTTACCTGATGCAAAGAGGTCAGTGCTGCTGCTTCACATGCAAAGCAATCACTCTGACTGCTTAACAGGGCAATGGATTTTACTGTAACACACCCACGCGCTGCAACCAAGAACCCCAGCCTGAAACGGGAAATCCAAAGCTCTCTGCGAGCGTCCCCTCTGCACCTGCACATATCCATTAGAGCCAGTCGGAAAGGGTTTGATTGCAAGGGAACACCCTGTGCTGGTCTGTTATTTCCCACCCTTTGGGAGCAGAGCAGCAGCACCCAGCAGCGCTGTGAATCAGAGCCTCATTTACCGCCCACCACTTAATGGGAGCTGTTGCCCAGGATTGCTTGCAAGGGGAGGTATTTGCTTTTAAACTGGGCTCTCAAACAGCCCAGGGTGGTCAGACAAGGACACTGGCACGTTGCAGGGGGAAGGGCCTTCTCCTGCCTTTAAAACTGCTCCTGAGTTCCATCAGTTTTGAAAAATAATAAGGAAAATTAACCAGGTAACCTGGACCTTCACTCACATGCAGGGAGATGGAGGCCCACTCATTGAGAAGTCTGGAGAGAAGCACGAAGAAGTAAAAGTGGGTTCCAAGAGATTACAAAAAAACCACTGGGTTCACAGGAATAACTCACTGACTGATAATTCATCACTGGGAAATAAAATGCTTTGTTTCCAATAAACGTCCTTGCCCTATGCAAAATGAAAGATGATCCTGAAAACAGCTGACAGGAACATTTTTTAAAACCTGTGAACACCAAAAATTGGTTTACTCCACTAATCCACACTGCAGGAAACAGCCTGACTTCATGCTATTGTTCATTCAATTCACACATCACTCTGTTTTTAAGACTACTGCTTCATGGGGTTTTACTCTGACCAGTAAATCCTTAAATGCAGTAGAGGTAGAGGGAGAAACAGTTCAAGAACTAAATAACTAAGCTTGATTTTGCAAGCAAATAGTCCTAGGTAAGAAGTTTAAAAAAAAAAAAAAAGAGGAGACCTGTAATTATTTGATGTGGTTCACACATAATAGACTTTGAAGCAATTATTAAAGAAAATTCGGATGGTCAAAGTTCATTTCCTGTGCAAAGCTCCCCCTCCCCTGAGACTGCAGGCAATTGAGCTATGTAGCCCCGAGCACAAACCTCAATAACTTCATCTTTGGGGATTTCAACCCATTTGATCACTTTAATAGGAAAAGTGATGTGCCACTTGTTTCTAATCACCCAGGTTCCCTTATGTAAGTCACTCGGTGTCATGTGAGAGGAGTGACCCCACACACCGTTCCAGTTTGTATCACAAACTGGGCCCCTATCATTTGAGAAACTTTGCATCTTTGCCTCTCAATGTATCCCCTGGAAATATATAATAAAATGCCCAGCACTTCTCAGGAGGAATGCTATGATGTGAAAACACACACCGTACACCTTCTGCTCCCCTGTTTCTCTCCAGGGCCTAAAACTTGAGCAGAGATCTGAGAGAGCAGCTGGAGCCCAGCTTAGTACTAAAACTGAGTATTTGCAACCCTAATCCATTGGATTCTGCATCTTTTGCACCCTCTCCAATTGTAAGCAGCTTCTGGAAAGAGGCTGAAGGAAAGGTAGATATGAGCATGGCAGAATGAAAACTACCAAGTAAAAAGGGCTTGGTTAAAACAGAATTTACTCCAGAAGGGGCTGTTCAAGAGAAGCTGTTCCAAATAATTCACTATGTGCACAGTCTTATACATATAAATATACAAAGTGTGCTTCAAGGATTCACTTGTGTGAGTAACACTTGTGTGACAACACAGAATACATTCGTATATCCTGTACCAAGGACACACTTGTGTATTCTTGGACCCACACTGAGAGTGAGCAGGACCTAACCCTACTACAAGCTGAAAAAAGATCACGCTGATGTCTTCTTTTCTTTTTATTTTTATTTTATTTTATATTTTTTAGTGCATAAACAGAACTTGGACCATGCCCTGAGGTCTGGATACAATGTGCTGGGCCCACATTTAAACAACATTAAACACAGCAGCTACTGTGTAGTATGAGAAGCTTGGAGCTGCAGCATGGCAATGGCAAACATCCATAAGCCTTGCCAGGAGCCTGGCAGATTCCTGCTCTGCTCATATGGGGATCAGCAGCTGTAGGACGAGCAGCTTGAGCTCAACCTACCTGAGAAGCCAAGAGGGGGTAAATCAGCAGAGAAACCCCTCTCTATGATGAGACTACTGAGGAACAGAACCAGCCATGGGCCATTCCTATCTGAGTATCTTCTCTCTGATGCCAGCGGTTTAACCCCAACCCAGCGGAACGGGCAGGAGAACCGGGAAAAAAGTAAAATCCATGGGTTGAGATAAGAACAATTTAATAATTGAAATTCATTAAAATATAATATTAATATAGTAGCAATAATTGTAGTAGTAGTAGTAATAATAATAATATGAAGAAGAAGAAGAAGAAGAAGAAGAAGAAGAAGAAGAAGAAGAGAGCGAAGTAAAACCTAAAGGAAACAAATGATGCATAATACAATTGCTCACCACCTGCTGACCAATGCCAAACCCATCCCTGAACCATGAATGGCCCCTCTCCTGGATAACTCACCCCCTTTGTACACTGGGCAGGGGATTCTGTGGTATGAAACATCCCTCTGGCCAGCTGGTGTCACAGCTGTTCTGGCCATGCTCCCTCCTGGCTTTTCTTTGCACTTTGTCCATGGCAGAGCATGAGACACTGAAAATTCCTTGGCTTAGGGTAACCACTACTTGGCAACCCAAAACATCAGTGTGTTATAAACATTATACTGAATCCAAAACACAGCCCTGCACCAGCTACTGAGGAAAAATGAACTCCATCCCAGCTGAAAGCAGGACACGCTGACATGAGTTTGCTTGTGTATCATATTTGTGTAAGGCTGTCTGCTCCTCGTAGCTGACAGGAAACTAAACTGCTTCTGTCGTTTCTTTATTTCATTTTCCAGCAATTTTCCACCAGTGTATGTGGGAATTTAAAAGAGTGACAAACTCATTTTGGGTTTGTGCTGCAAACCCGATCAGCAGAGGTTTTGCTCACATACCACGACTGTCTGAAGAGATTTGGCAGAGACTCAAATCCAGCTGGTGCTGGATGGGGCTTGGGCAAGTGATGCACTTTCCAATTGACCTGATAAAGTGGCGTTCTTGGATGGCTGCATTTTGTCTAATTTGCAAGAACTGCTATACAGAGCTTATTGGAATCATAAATTCTGGCTTTCTGGAGCTGTTGTTTCTCCAGGTACCTGATTTTGCATTTGGATCTCATCTCTTGATGAGCTGTCTTGTTTCCCTAATACAAAAGACAGCAGGATTACAAAATAAAGGCTAGAAATCATTTGATACTGGATTCCATAATACAGGAAACACAACTGTGTATACAACAGGCACTTTTCCTCCATCCTGCATTTCCCTTTCTGAACAGTGGGTTTCACAAAGGCAGGACTCTTCTTTGTCCCAACACATTTTTAGAGAGCATGAATAATATGGATCAATATCCATAAGGAGTATATTTCTAAATATTTCTACACTTCATGTTATTTTTCTGCCCTCTACAGATAGATAATTTGCTTTTTTCCAGCTCTTTTATCCTTCCTCTTGCCCACTGACTTGGTGGATCTGCATCTCTATTTTTGTCTATATTTCTTTATTGCTTTAATTCTTTAGATGTAACCTTTAAAACAGAGCTCTTTGTAATTCCTAACTTCTTAGAGTGACACAGAAAGCAGCAGAAGTCATAGAAGTTTATTTTGGAGTTTAAACAGAACTATCTGGAAATTTAAAACATTTTTCTTTACAAGAAAATTGTAACACATTGTTGCCTGCACTTCACATATTGACAGACAATATCCAGTGATATCTGCTCAAGGAAGGTCTTAGGAACAAATGATTGGATTAAGAAAAATGAAAAACCTGGTGGCAAGGACAATTCTCCAGGTCACAACTTGCCCCCCAGTGGCTACTTTTCCATGGTAAAACTTCACTGCCCAGTCTGAGGGGACAACCCAGCCATGCTCAAACAGGAGAGTTTGACATTCTGTGACACGAGACAAAGCCCAGGGTTTAGGACAGAAGGCCAAGCACCTGTAAGGTGAGCTCGATGTGATGCACTCTCCAGGTGGCCTCACCTTGTACCTGCTCATGGGTGATGCAATAAGCACCAAGTGTTTCCTGGAGAAGATGACTGATGAGCTGAGGGTCCCTGGAACAGGTCTCTGGGTTGATTGTAACACACAGGTCATGATCCAGTATTCCTATCATTTAAGGGAATTGTTTGGTTTCAGTCCTCTGTTATCTGACTGCCTCACCACCTGCAACATATTTGCGACCTCCAAGATTGAAGGAACTGATATTTACTCTTTGAAGGCTGAAAAACAAGGAACTGAGAAATTAGGTGCATTGATCAACACTGTAAAAGCAGTGAAATGGAGTCCAAGGACTAATTTACCCACAGCCAGCAGCTGCCTGGCCTGCAGGAGCACCTCTATCCATTTGCAAGAGAGACAGGCATGGGAGCTGAAAGCTCCTTCTTGCAGGACCTGAGCAGACCATTCCTTTGTGTCTGGGCACTTGTTCCCTCTCCTTGCTCATCTCAATGATGCCCTTTCAACACACGCTCTGGAAAAGCCTTTAATATGCACAATTATTGGAAAGAAAGCAGAAATCTCAGAGGAGAAAAGATGTGCAGAAAAGTGAGTAATGATTTTGTGTAGCTTTGATTTATTGACCAGTGAAAATTATGTATGTATGGTTATTTAATGCCTGTGGCTGGCTGAGCAAATTTGTTACCTAAATCAGTGCTTAATGCTGAATGGTCATTATGTTGCTATAGGCTTAATTAACTGGTGGGTGGACTATGGGTTTTAATATAGATGGAAGTTTTTTTGGTTTCAAGAAGTAAATGTTTTATTAATTTGCCTTTTTTTTTTTTCATACTGTCTCAGTATTGACTATAAAAAATGTCAGAACACATTAAAGTCTTCCTGTCATGGCCTTTTTCAGCAATAGTCATTTTGTTTTCTTAGACTATTCAGAAATATTCTCTCTGAATCCCTATCCAGGCATAGTTTAAAAAAAAAAACAAAGGATTTTTGAATGCATTTATGTCATCAGAGCCCTTCACATTTATATTTAGTTGGAACATTTTGAGATTTGCACTGAGCTGATTTGATGGCGGTGTGTCAGCCCAGCCAGCAGACACTGCTCTGGGTCTTGGGGCACGTTCAGTACAAGTGAGGTGATGAGCTTGATGAGCTGACTGCCCCCTTTGCTTCCTGATTTTCATGTTTCTATTTAAGTGTGCGACTCAAACCTGCAATATTTCTACAGTGCCCCATGTCCCCATGACATTTAAGGGACAGTCACTCAGACTGCAGGTGGTTTGTGTTTTATGTCTGAACAAATGGGGCTATTCAATTTACCCTGCATCCAGGACTTCATGACATAAATCCTGAACTAATCTCCTCTTTGTCAGAAATTAGACCCTGAGCTACCTATCTGGAGAACGTTTACCTTTGCAGCAGTGGGAAGCAGCAACATGGAACAAAATTTTAAGCTGCTGAGTTATTTGGACAGGTCTAGAAAACAGCTCAAGGAATTTTTCTTCCTCACAAACGTAGGCACAAATGTATCTGATACAGTCTCCCCACAGTGATAACCACTGGTTCCCCTTTCTCAGGAACATCCCTAGCTGGCTCACAGTAGGCATAAGGAAGGCCCTTGGCATATGGATAAATGTGTGGTTTATTCATCAGAAACTTTGCCCTTCTGTAATCCAGCAACTTCCTTCATCACAACCCTGATGATGAGAAGATTACACTGTTAAAATTCTAAAATCCATCAGCATCTCCCCAGCACAGCACTCAGGACAGAATTGTGTCTCCTCATCAGCTCTCTCTGAGGGAGAGCAAAAGCAGAGGAATGTCACCATCTCCCCCAAGGCTGGCTTGTGGTGGGCAGCAGGGAGGACCAGGACCTGCACTCTGGAGGCAGAGCAGCAAGATGTGAGAATAGTTTCTCCATGGAATTAACCAAGCACCTCTGGACTGGCTCCACACCAGTCCTCATTGCTGGGTTTTGCTTCAGAGGGTCTCAGTTCCATGTGTGGCTCCCAACTGGCTAAGTGAGCATTAAAATACCATGAAAATATTTGAAAAAGTGCTGCTCCTTTTTATACCATGTCACTTCATTTATTACTATGTATCATTTAGCATTATGTATTTGCCACCAGTGCATCTGGTAGCAATTACTTTTCTACTGTAGACATTTCCTATTACCTGATGTAGACACTTTCTATTACCTGCTCCTCAGTGTAAGCCACTCTTAATAGTGCAAAGGTGTCAAGAAATCTGAGTTCTGACCCATGGGGTTTCTTGGAAAGCACTGAAGTGGTTAATTTATGCAGCTCCAGTAAGAATCAAAGTGCTTTGCAACAAGAATATCATATAAACTCTCCTCAGCGCAGGTAGTTAATTGAGTCTTGCAAATTTTACTTGCCTGCTCAGCTGGGATGAGTAATTATTTTTGATGGACGAATAAATTGCCATTAGTATTTCCATTCTGCTAAAGCTGGAAGATTAGTCTTTGTTGCCAAGCTGATAAATTTCCATTATGGTTTTGCAAGTCTAAATGGATGTAGCTGTACTTTCAAAACCAGACACCAGATCTGTCCTGATGGGTACAGCCTCAACCCTTACTCAGACACAGAGCCCCTTCAACAGGCAGCAGGAGCAAATCCTACAGAAACACTGACACCTACTCAGCTCGAGGTCCTGCTTGGTCTGTGCTGTTTAATAAGGAACAGCCATCACATGAAATAAAATACTACACAAGCATCTAATAGCTGAGTAACACACCATGAGTACACACACCAGGACAGTATTTGCTGTGCACCCAAAGCTCCTCTTTACTTCATTCCCATATGAAGCTTGATCTCATGAATCACTCTCCTCAAGCTGCCCTGAGCTGTCTCCTGAAACACCTCTCAAACCATTGGTGCTCTTTTCCCTGATTTTAGTGCGGGTGATTCCAGGCACCCAACACCCAGCTAAACCCCAGCACTCAGTGGATGTGGGATACAGCTGGGCCACAGAGTCTGTGCAAGGCTGATGGAGGACACAAAACAGAAAACGAGCAGGAGAGGTCATGGGCAAGGAGCTGATTGCAGGAGAAAGACTTCAAGATTGCATTAGTACTCACAAATCTTTAAGAAAAAACCTTTACAAAGGAAACTTTTAGCTTGAGAAACAGCAAAAAGGAACAGTTCTTAGGATTACAGGAACACTTGAAAGGGAAGAGGTGTCACAGCAGGGACAGCACAAAGTAGCTGGGAGAACTGGCATTAGGTGTCTGGATTCGAATGCAGTGGCTGTACCTGTCCTCATCAAGACACATTCTCCAGCAGCCTCCCAATGTGCACAAGTCTGCCTTGAGCTTCCAGCATTCCCACCAGGATGCACGTGCATGGAAGAACGGTTTAAACAGACTACACAGCCACACCTGTGCCTTGTGCCTCAGAGGGCACACCACAATCCCTCGCTGAGGCAAAGGCATGCTCTGGAAAGTGTTATTTGCACAATCAGGGGAGGTGAGGGAATCAACACCTTTCCCCTCATGCTCAATTTCTCACCTGTCCTGCTGATGCACCTACACCAGCAGGTGCATGTGTCTTCTTAAGGGCTCTCTGTGTCCTCTGATAGAGGAAGGTTAGCTGGCTGCACTGGCAAAAAGCTCTTGCTGAATTTTAAGCTGTATCTTATTCAGGAAGGCTTTTCCAGGAGACTTTTGTTATAAAGTCCTTGTAGCCCTTATGTTCCCTAAGTGCTTTTCATGCACTCCATGTTTCCCAGTTCTTTGTTAATAAGGACTCAGGAAATCACTGCCAGGCTTCTCATACCCTTATTAGCAAGTGGATGCTGTGACATTGTTTAATTATTAAATAAACCTGCAGTCTGAAAGTTGCTGGAGACAGAGAAGGACAAAAAAATTGTGCAACACTTTTTGAGATGTACTGAAAAATGGCAAGAAAATCTACCTAGCAAAAAGCCTGATCAGGATATGATACAAAAATGCAGATATTAGCTAAATGTTTTAAACTGATTTCACTGACATTTATAGATGCAGTAGAATGTATGTGAGAAAAGATTATTTGGAAAGTATTTAAAACATAAATTGTAAAGCACTTTATTTGGGGAGAAAATTACCAGCAATTTTAGCAGCTCCAATTCCTGTCTGCAGCAAAAACCACTAAAATAAAACAAAAGAGAATAAACATCCTCTGGCCACTAATAACATTCTGTCTTCCCTTTCCGTAGCTTTATTTAATTGTGGTTTATACCAACTGCAATTCTATCTTACTAATTTAGAAAGAAGCAGGTTCGCATGCTTACATATCAATGTCCAGGCAGATAAAGCCCAATGTGGGGCACTAAAGCTCAAAGGAGGAAATGAGCCTTTCATATGAAGCTAAAATGAATTTGTTTTCACAAGCTGTAAAGTGATGCTGTGCTACTCCCAAAGTACAGGGGTGAAAGCCCAGAAATGGGCACAGCACCACAAGTTTTTTTGATTACTTGGGACACAAAAGATGTTTCTGGTGGCTTTCAAAGAGCATCAGGCACACCTCCCTGCTGTACTTCTGGAAAACCTCCCTTCAAGTATTTCTAAATCATAGCAAGGCATTCCTATGAGGAGCTGCTGAGGGATCTGGGGGTCTTTAACCTGGAGAAAAGGAGGCTCGGGGACTTTATCACTCTCAACAACCACCTGAAAGGAGGTTTTGGGGAGGTTGGGGTCAATCTCTTCTCCCACATAAAAGGTGATGGGGCAAGGGCAAGGGGAAATGGCATCAAGTTGTGGAAGGGGAGGATTAGGTTGGATATTAGAAAAAATTTCTTTATCAAAAGGATTGTAAAGCATTGGAAGAGGCTCCCAGGGAAGAGCTGGTCACAAGTCCTGGAGCCCTGTAGATGTGGCACACCACATGGTTTAGTGGTGGCCTTGGCAATGGTGGGTTGGACTTGTGACCATAGAGATCTTTTCCAACTTAAATGGTTCTATGATTCCACAGGGATACATTATTTATTAACTGCAAGATGAAGTGAGCGATAGTGTTGATGAAATTTCCATCAAACACATAGAAATGGGGACACAGAAATTCCCTGAAGTTATTGGCTTACTGCTAAAAGAAAGGGAGTTTTCTTGGTTTCTTCTTACCATGGAATGACTCTGCATTCTCTGCATCACATCACAAACGCAACCTAAACCAGTGAGAGCAGGCCCAGGCTTTGAAAACATATGCGCTCTCCCACCTTCACTGCATTTCCTAAAGCCACTAACTTTCATATTTCTGTCACCTCACGAATTCTCCTAACAACCACTCACACATCTTTATTTCGACTTATCAAGGTAAGAACTTACTCAGCCTTACCTGACTGAGGGAATTTATCATCTGGCCTAAGGCTGTAATTCAGGACATTCTCAGAACATAAAAAGACAGCAATATTTTATCTAACACCTTTTCCAGCAATCTATGCAAATATATACATTGCTCCTTGGTTGTTGTTTTTGTTTGGATTTTTTTTCTTTTTTTTTAAATTTTATTGCAACACAGCGCAGGAAACTATCAGTGGCATCAGTGGCATGAAGAGATACAATCTAATAAATGTGCTGAATCAGAATTTTTCTGACAAGGTTCGGTGTAATAAATATATCACTTGTTAATCACCAAAACACATTCCCTTATAGACACCAAGGCTTAGACTGGCTTATGGGCAGCATAAGCCCAGCAGGATTTGACAAAGAATGAGAAAAGAGATCATTAGTTTTTCAGAGACATAAATCTCACACATGCAATTTTTAAACCACTGACAAAGTATCTCCATAGAGTGACTAAATTTTTCAGATGGTATAATCTCCCAAGGCCTAGTGGCAAAACCAGAAGAATCCTAAAAAGAACCTCAAAATGCCTGTTTATTTTATGATTTATTGTTTAACTTGTAGCAAAATTATTATCCTCCTGAACTAAAGGACTGCATCTCTGGTCATGCTGGCAGGTAGAAAATGAACTAAATCAACTACTAAATCAAACCAACAGGTCAGAGACCACCTGGAAAAGGGAATTTACCATGGCATGTGAGGGACACCCATCTATCCCACTGAATGTACCCACCAGCTTCAGGGGAGCTAAATTAATGGCAGAAACCAGCTCTAAGAACCAGTGAACATGGAAGAGCCTCAGGTCACAGACAGTTTGTGGGATAGGAAAGGAATGACACCAGGGTTTGCTCAAGTGGCTGTCAAGTGTCACGAGACTAAAGCCTGGTGTATGAGGGAACGATGGAATGTCCCACAAGAGCCCAGTGTAAACACAGGTAAAGTGATGTACAAAGAAGGAACAACCCTAAAGTTTACACAAAGAATGATGGGTTTTGAGCAATTAGCACTCCAGGGGGAGAGCTGGGGTTAAAACAAACAGATGTCAGCCGGTGATCAGGATTAGTCAAGGATTCAAGTCAAACGCTGCAAATCATTAGTCAAGAAACAGAGAACAGACCAAAAACCCATACAGGACAAGGGTATACATAAGGAGGTGCGGAATGCAGAAGGTGAGCTGGGAATGTATGTTTATGCTATCTTCCAATATGATAATTATGCAACAGGGCATATAATGCCCTAAAAAGGTGACGTGCATTCAAAAGCTAATGGACAAAGTCATGAAAGAAAAATTCATTTAGGAGTACTAAATGGATGGAGAGCTCTGGCTTATGAAATTACTGGAGGCTACAAAGATGTACTTGAAAATATCATTCCAGAAATTTGAAAACCTGTGAATTTCAAAATACTTAGTTAATATCTAAACAACCAAACCATAAAAGACTGCATTGTTTTTACAATATTCTTTCTAGAATTAATTAATCAGCCACTGAACAGGAAAAACACTGCAATTATAATTCGCAGAAGATCTAGATACAGAAATGTGTTTTGTACTCAGCAGCAAAGACAAATACACAGGAGACAAGGCTGATCTGAAAACAGCTTGAGAATAGAAGAAAGGGCCAAGTTAATCAGATAAATTTATTTTAATTGCTCACTGATCCAACTTTAGCAATACCACAGTACAGCATTCTCTTACTTCCTCTTACTTTATTGTGGAAACTCAAGCAGTCTGATGTACAGTCATGATTATCAAGGGAATAAGTTGTTGGTTAGGCTGTTTTATTCCATCAGGAAAAAAAATGTTAGCTAGCTGTATTCTAATGGCTTTAGCCCTTCTCATGCTTTATACTTGAGTTCTAGATTGTCACAGCAACAGATAATCCAGAAGAACTCCATCAAAGTGATCAAAATATATGACATAGTAGTGTGCTTCTCAAAATGTCAGTTTGCTCTGTTAAATCATCCTTAAGCTCTAACAACCTCTCTTCTCAGCAGAAGGCTCTAAGAGTTGTTCATGTTTTGCATTATAACCTCGCTAAATATCACAAGGTGTAGAAATCCAAGAATATCAAGCTACCAGCAGCACCTTCATTTATATATCATGGAAACAGAATGGTTTGGGTTGGAAGGCATCTTAATGACCATCTACCCCAACTCCTCCCGTCATGGGCAGGGACACCTTCCACTGGGCCAGCTTGCTCCAAGCCCCATCCAACCCAGCCTTGGACACCTCCACAGATGGGGAAACCTGTGCCAGGGCCTCACCACCTTCTCAGTAAAGAATTTCTTCCTGATAGCTACTCTAAATATAGAATCTTTCACCTTAAATCCTTTACTCCTTGCCCAGTCACACCACGCTGTTGCAAAAAAGTCCCTCTCCAGCAGTCTCATAGTCCCTTTATGTACTGGAAGGGGCTCTAAGGTCTCCCCAGAGCCTTCTCGTCTCCAGGCTGAACAACCCCAACTCTCAGCCTGTTTTCACAGCCCTCTGAGCATCTGTATGGCCTCTGGGCTGGGCCCAACAAGTCCATGTCCTTCCTATGCTGGGGGTCCCAGTCGGGGTCCCATGAGATCAGACTAGAGGGGTGGAATTCCCTCCCTCGACCTGCTGGTCACACTGCTTTTGATGTGGCCCAGGACATGATTTGCTTCTGGGCTGCAAGCACCCATTGCCTGGTCATGCTGATCTTCTCCTCAACACACAGCTCCAAGTCCTTTCACTCAGGGCTGCTCTCGATCCATTCCCCACCCAGCCTGTATTTCCGCTTGTTTTCACTTAAAGATTTTGCTAGACAGTGATGCTCAATAAAAACTCTTTGCCTTGCTACACAAGAGCTATAGTTTTTCTCCTAAAATTGGCTGGGCAGATGAAAACTCTCGATTCCTGATTTTGTTCAACGGAGCCCACTGGGAAAACATATTTGGTTTAGCTCTTTCTCTGCTCACCAAGCAGTAAAATGGGACCCAAGGAAAGCAATCAGAGGAGTTAACTTTGAAGCTCTCTCTGCCTCACTCTTTTATTTACATGCCCCCCATCTCAACATATAATATAGTGAAATATCCTCTTTAAGTTAAAAGCAGGAATAGTTCTAAAATAATGACCACAAATATGTTGGTAGGTAATTCTGTGGTAGGGATTACCTGATGTTAGAGAATGGCGTCAAGCAATGTAGCATCACTTGTTTCATTTAGAGAGCCAGAATTCTTCCAAAAATGGGTATTTATAAACTCCTGTTTCGTTAGTTACCCATTCATCTGCAGGTGTATAGGAATGCCTCCTTGGCACTTAACCCAAAGGAGAGCAAGAGTAGCACTCCTGTCATTGTGAGAAGCAGCCCTGACATCCACACCCTGCCCCTGACTCCTTGGGATCTTACTGACAGCACCTACATAGCTCTTGTTTCTGCATCTCTCTTTGATGCCACCACAATATTCCTGTGAAACAGGAAAAAAAAATCCTTTTTGAGCATAGCACATAGCCTGTACTTTCCATAGCAGTGAAATCTACAGAAAGACTCTGCTGAAGACAGCCCAGGGGAATTTCCAGTCCCTTCCATCACAGTTTCCCAACTACCACTGACAGATGTTTGTCTTCTCTGTTCTGAATACTTTTCTCTTCACAAAAAGTATTCCACATTCTTCCTTAAAACCATGTATAATTATGAAGTTTCTTCTAAAATATAATCAACATATTATTGTTGCAAATTAAGATTTCCGAGTAGAAATCTTTCTTACCAAAAAAGTCTTTGCATAGCTAAGACACTTAAATTTTTTTTCTCTCAGTTTTCTCTTTTTTTCAATTAAACAAATAGAGTTTTTCAAATTTCTTTCATGTTCCTCCACCCTTCTGAGTTCATCTGGACTCCTTCCAGTTTCCCTAATTTCTCTCCAAGCATTAGGCCTAGCATTCAATTTCAGACTTCTCCGGTACCAAACAGAACTGAATAATTACTTCCCAAAACTTAAATACAACCATCAATATACCCTGGAATGAGCACCACCATTTCTGCAGTTGCACACATTTTGGATCTATATTTAACTTGTCAGCAACTATCCATAAAAGCCACAAACCCCCTTTCCTGCAGGGAGCTCCTTAGCCAGTTATTCCCCATCTTGTCCTGGTGTCAAATGACTTTCCTTCCTAACTACAATACTCAGCATTTGTTTTTCTTGACTTTTATCTTATTGATTTCACACTGTCACTCACATTTATCATGATCATCTGAAATTCTATGCCTGTCCTCTTTGAGAGTGCTCGCAATTGCCAATTTTGCAAACTTTAATTGTACTCCTTATTCCATTATCCAAAATGCTTACAGGACAAATATGCAGGTATAGTGCACACTCTCTCCTACTCATATTAAAATATCAGCCTTTGAAAAATGACTGCAAGCATGTGGAAATCTGTAGAAAGATACAACCATTGTATTAAAAGAAAAACACACAAAAAAAATATCCTCAGTTCAGAATTTCACCAATTCAAAGCCACTTTTCCCCAGATGCTGCTTCCAGGAGTACTTGTAAAACAAACAGCTGGATGTAACCCTTTGGTTACTGTAGGACCAGTTACATGGTTACTGGTCATACACACCACTTCCAAGGGAAACTGGCAATTAAACAGGCCACTTGCAAAGTATTAACTCCAGATAGCCACTAAGTTCAAGTCCTGTTCTACTTGGTAGCCAAACACCTGCATCAGTGGAGAGGAAAACAAGTTATCCAGCACAAGCAAATTGCCCATACAGACTGAACTATTAGCTTATGTCTAAATTACTCAAATCTGCTTAAAGAAGTGGTAGCCTGTTACTGATGGGCTCACTTCATTCTTCAGCACGGAATGTAACTCCTCACCCTTCTCAAAGGTACTGTCAGCTATCCACTAAAAAAAATTGCCAAGTTCAATGTACACCTATTTGCCAAATTGGTTTAGAAACAATGGGGTTTCACTTCTAAGAAAAGATGTGAAACATGACTTTGCAAAAATTAATCTTCCATTTCCAAATATTATCATCAGATGAATGTCCTGAACCTTTCCTTAGATTCACTGAAGAGGCTCGAATTCTTCTTCAACTTGTCTAATCAGAAACACAGATCTCCCCATCAGGTCCGAAACATCATTTCAGGCACAAAGTGAACATAATCTACCCATTTAGGGTCCTCTAAGGAAGCTACAGTCTCACAGCATCTGGCAGGCTGATGCAGTATTTACCCTCACCACACTCCCAGGAGATAAGGAATGCTATTATCCTGCTGTAACAGTGAAGGACTGGAAGCCCAATAGATGAATAGCTGCCCATACAAGCAGTACAGCTCAGGATAATGAGTCCCTAAGTTGGTGCATCCTGAGTCTGCCCATGAGTCCCCTGTGAAATGTATTTTTGGGTGAACCATTCCTCAAACATAAAGTCCTGCTTTGGCATCCAGGCTTTGAACCACTGTGGCAGCCACCAGCAACACCAGATCTGCTCCTACTGGCTGTAGATTTCTCCTGTATTCACGGGTTTGCCTGTCAACACAGTGTATGTGCTGTGTGTTCTCAGCTCTTATCTGGGTTAGGGTCACTGGAAAAGTGTGGCAGTGATGCTGCTAACGCTGCAGGATGTTTTCAGGAGTTACTCAAAGAGCAGCAAAACTCAGCCCACATCCCCCATGTGACCAAAGAGAACAGCTCATTTCAAAATGTGCCTATCAGTTAAAACAGCCAATTCAAATAATTAGATTTAATTCAACATTATTTTCCACCCTGAATATCTCAGTTTGTACACTTATATCTTAGAAAACCCAGCTCGTTGCTAATGCATAACTCTTCAAACACTGCAGCATCAGTCTGGTGGAAAGAGAGAAGTGCAACAGGAAACTTCTGCCGCTGTCATTTCTCCTAATGAAGAACATACTCCCCAAATCAAGTTTGGCCTAAAGAACCTGCAACAACAGCAAGTCACCTGCTGTTCTGAATCCTTTTGGTCAAACTCCACAGCATCAACCAGCTTCACATTTCTGTCCCATGCAGTGATTGCTGTAAATCATTTTGTCCAAGGGTAATGCTTGCACAGAGATATATCTGTCTAGGGCAGGGCTGAAGGAACAAGAGAGCAGGCAGAAGTGTGAATAATCTAGAGAGTAACCAACTCACAAAAAAACAACCAACCAGACAAAAACCAAAAAAAAAAAAGAGGAATCACAAAGGGAGAAAACATTCCATGTCAATATAAGGCAGACAGAGCAAATCCAGTCCTGATGTAACCTGTGCTGCAGCAGTGTCCACAGTTATTTGCATCCAACGCATCATGAAATGGAAAAGTCAGAGTAGCAATAACGGTGCCAATAGAGCCAACAGAGGACAGATCAGTGAAATCCTCATTGCACCCAGGCCTGCACAGCAAACCTCTCACCTGCTCCTCTGTTTCCCTGCTCCCACAAGACTTCAGAACTTCTCTGCTCATCATCATTCCTGCTGAATTCCCTCCTCCCTGGGACACAGAGGTCTGCTTACAACAACACCCACCCCCACGAGCAAAACACAAAGATCTCTAGTCACATCAGAAACTTTTCAGCCTCCTCCTGATGGACACCAGGGCATCATCCTGCAGAATTCCAGGCTGCTCTTGGCCACACCTGATGTGTCTCTGAGAGATCCTATCAGCCCTGCTCCCTCGCAGGTGGCAGGAGCCTGTAAGCTGGTTGGATCCTGGGTCTGGATCAGTTTAAATACTGCCAGGCACCACAGCACGCTCAGGGCACAGAGTGCCCACCCCAGCCTGCCTACCTGTTTCACTGGAGCTGCCTCCTCTACAAAGAAGTCTTCCATTGCTGCAGCTGCTCACGTCTCTGCGAGGAACCGGGGCAAGGGGCGGGGATGGGGGTGGAGGGGAATCCTGGAAACTGGCACAACCTAGATACACAGGCTGGCAGAGCAACCAACGTTTTAAAAAAAATCTT
The DNA here is from genome assembly GCA_013396875.1 of Vireo altiloquus. NCBI lineage: Eukaryota > Metazoa > Chordata > Aves > Passeriformes > Vireonidae > Vireo > Vireo altiloquus. Next base: position 205,826 of record VZRF01011820.1, read on the forward strand.
AATTAATTACACAGAATCCAGCAAAATTGTGAACAACTGAGCTGGCTCTGGGGTTGGTGAGGCTTTTTTAAGCGCTCATTACTCCGATGAGGCAGAAGGTACTTTCAAAGGCTGTTTGCTCTCTGCAGAGAAGTAAGCAAGGATGGCAGCCATCCTTTGAAGAAGACACACCACCAGCAGCCAGCAGCGTGCCTTGGCATGAAGCTGAAACAAGACCAGAAGGGGCTTTTTATCAGTAGTGTTACCTAAACAGGGGCAGTTATTTAACCATCCCAGTGCTGCAGTGGGGTCTAGAAGAGATATTGGGAGCGTAAATGTCCCTTTCCCTTGGGAACAATGGCAGGTGGGAAAAGTGAGACAGAGGCATCCTGAAAGGGCACCCTGAAGGTGGACAGGCCTTGCAAAGCCTGATCTTGGGCTACCAGTTATGGCTTCACGTGAGTCAACAGCTTTGAGTGACTCCAAAGCAAAGAAATTCCTACCAGGACAACAGCTCAGGCACTGCCTTCCCCTGCAAAAACACTGCAGGCTGTACCCCTGTGGCTGGGATACATCTCCATGGCATTACTGGCAAAATTCCCTACTGATTCCGAGGGGGAAGGATCAGGCCTGCAGGCACAGAATAAAACAACTCTCTGATGAACGCCAGGTCCTGCTGGTGACTAGAGGTTTTCATAATTCACAAGGAAAGTATTTAAAATAATCCGAACAGTTGTAAAAAGCAGCAGAGGATTCCTGAAGTAATAAAAAACCTGTTCCCCAAAGGGCATGGATTTGGAAAAAAAAGTTATTAATTGAAAAGTAAGTGGTGCAGGATGGAGAGTCGTATAACTGATGAAGGGGAAATGCGCTTCAGATCTTCACAGAAACAAAATGAGTTGGAATCTCTCAGCTTTTCACATCACAGATTTCTTCCTAGCAATCATATACATTTTACTGATCCAAGTGGAGAAAATAGACTTTGAAAGTTCAAGAAACTCCAAGAAACTCTACAGGAAAATAAAATTACCCAGAAACTTGTTTTTAAAACTAATACAGTACAAAGAGACACCAAAAGTGAACCCTATTGGGTTCATTCCTAATGAAATGACCTTAAAAATCTACATTTCATTAAATGTAGTAGGCAATAAAATGCCACAGGGGAAACATTATTTTATTTAGCAATATCAAAAGCTGTCATTTTCTGTAACAACCTGAGGCTACAGAAAAGCATATTCCCATGAATAATTAACATTTGGCATTAAGTATTTCATCAAGAAAGCTGCCATAGCTCTAAGTAGCCCAAGAAGAAATGCTGGAGAGTATTCATCAAAGGTTAAGGTGACTGTTGGTCTTATCTATTAATATGCCTTTGTAGAGCTAAAATCAGAACCTTTTCATTATTGTCAAATTTTGTTTCCATATTAATGACACTGAAGCAATATAAAAAGTTCTGTACAAAGCAGAAGAAAGATGGGAAATATCATCAAGAAAAAAAATTTTTTGCAACATTCTGCCTGAAAATGGCACTATTCCATGTTAATAAATAGCCCAGTTTAGCAAATCACATAAGAAAATTTTTAATTTTAAGGATACAAGCTTTTTGGAACCACACTTGATGCTCCAAAATCATGCTCTCTACATTCTAAAGGACAGACTTCACCACATTTTATTATGTGTAAGAATTTTTGCTGCAAAAGCAAAACTTCATGATCTTTATGGCCTTTTACACCTGCTTACAATTAATAGTTCCTTCTTATTTCTGAAAGCTGGGGCCAGAAAAGAAGAATACAGTTTATGGCATATTACCTGCTGCCATTTCTAAAGGACTTAGCACAGGAAATTACAAGATATCAGTTTCCCTGCAATAACTATGCACAATTTCAGTTTTATGACCTGGCACTCAGAAGTAAATGTAAGGTAAGCTGAGTTAATCAAGCCTGGGCTGATTGAATGATACCTGGAGCAAAAGGGGAACAAGCTGCCTCACAGAGCTGATGGTGGAGCAAGGCAGGTTCTTATCAACAATCCTGAATCAGCTGCCCTGAGGCAAATCCCGTAGTGCAGTAACAGGTTCACATAGAAAAACTTTCACAAATCAAGAAGGTTAATACATTCATCAACTATAAAGAATGTTTAAAGTCGTTTATCCAGAAATCCTGATGGTTGCAGGTCTTCTCTGAATTTCAGTTCTGTTTGAATTAGACAATTCATTAGTCGTGACTAAAAAATTCCCAAACTGGAGTTCATTACAAATAATTCTTGACAATTTATTCAACTAGCAGACTACACCTACCTGCCTCATTTGGAAATCTTTCCCTACCTTCAGTTTTCTTTACTCTGCTCTGTTTACCTCCTTCTCAGCAGATCTGAGAGATGACACAATAGAGCCCTGAACTTCCACTTCAACAAACAAATATTTCAAACTCACTCAATATTTTTCCTTCTCTTATGCTGTGTCAGAAAATCTCTTGATCCTCTTCATTGGGCTCAACACTTTTTGTAACATGGCCTCTTATCACACATGTAATTTTTAATTAACAATCCCATCAGGGTCAGTAAAAATCTACTGTAATTTCCTTCTTCTGGTTAAAGGGTCAAATACATGTGAACATTTTCAGACACACTAATGTATGGGGAGCTTGTCCTTCACTTGATACCCCTCAATGACACCAAGTCTTTTTTCCATGGACATTACTTCCCTCACTCTTCAAATACGACACATATTTTTTTGGTGTCATATGAGACTGACTTGAAATAAATGGGGTTTGGGTTCTTTCAACAGATCCCAGATGTCATAAATCTGTCACATTATCTTGAGCATTGACACACAGGTCAGTGTATTCTAATTAGAAAACTTGGTCTGCCATTGCTTCTTGCATTCTTATGGGTGAGTTACACAAGTTTTGAGAGGGTGGACCAAGGACCAGCTCATGCAGGACTGAGCTCATTTATTTTGTGATGGTTCTTCATGTACAATTACACTGTTATAAAGTTACTGGCCAGGTAACAGCCTAACCTGTCTGCACATGTTGAAAATGTTGATACCTTTCAGATTTCATCATCTTTGTCTCTTCTTACTCTAGAAACTTAATCTTCTATTTATTATAATGATTACTACTAATGATTTTTTCTTTACTTGTATCCTGACTTAGTAGTTTTATATTTATAATCTCTTCTCTATCTGTATTTAAAAATCTCCTTGCACCTTTTATCAAATAGAAAAGAAAACCAGTAATTTCTCTTTCTAGACTGAGTAGTTAGGTCACTTAGAGGACTATTCCTGGGCAGAACACAGAATGAGAGAGACCCTCTTGTCAAAGTTAGTGTATCTGAAACTTTTCTGAGCTTTAATTCCTTGAAATTCATGGCCTCCAGCACTTGTTGAGAATTCTGGACTAACACTGACATGAAAAAAACACAGCAAAACTTTGTCAAAGTTGATGGCTGTTGGCTGGCCTTTCTTTCTTGAGATTGTGTCATTTCTACTTGGTTTCTCCATGAACCTATTAAGGAACCCAGCCATGCTTGAAGAAATGTGAACCTTTAGTCAACCTTCAGAGGAATTTGAACCTGAATTTTGAGAACTCGAAGCCAGGAGAGTTTGACTTCTGCTGGAGTTTTCTCACAAACATTCTGCACAGATCAAATGTTGAGCAACATGAGTGTAACACATACTGTCACACGCCTTTGCTGCACGCAGGAAACACCAGCAGCAGCCTCACAATCAAACTAAACTCACCCAAGGATTTGGGGCCGTGACAAGGTGCTGATAACTTGAAATGCTCTTGCCTTTGTTCAATCTACAGTACAGACTGGAAAGAACCATAATCTTTTCCAGTTCTCTTTTTAACAATATTTATCACTTCACTTCCATTTACCAAGTGGATGAAAGTTCTAACAATTACCAGCTCTGCAAAAAAAAAAAAAACCCGTCTGATTTACTGATCTTTGCATTGTAAACAGAGCGTTCAGGGCAGAGGTATATTTTTAAAAATCCAAATAGCACAGCTCAGTTTTATTCCTTCTTTGATACTGTTCTTTTTTATGTTGCTACAGTATGTCTGCTCCATGTGAAAGTGAGGTTGCTATGGAAACTACTCATTATTTTTCAATAGTAGGCTAGCTACTTAATAAAAATCCTACATCTTTTTAATCCCTAGAGAGTCCTAATTTATCCCATACACAGACTTTCCTTCTTGACAGCTCCTTTAATATTCACTGCACTGCAGTGCACATTAATCTGAACATGTCCAACAAATCCACAACTTACTTCTGAAATCAACTTTCCAGAAAAGTTCGTGTTTTAAAAAATATTTTTTTTTAGCTTCTCTTTAACCGGCTTATATTTCTGTGAAAGACTGTAGGTATGAACAGCAAAGCCAAGACTGGGTCTGTGTAAGAGTCAAACATGGAAGAAAAAAACCAAAATTCCTTCATCTATAATAAATGGTAAAAGCTGCAGGAAGGGAGGATGGACCATGGTCCAGTTAGCCTGGAATTGGAGTTAATTTCTTATGGTGCCAAGGTCTTCCCTGGCCCAGCACAGGCAACATTCTTGGTCTCCTCTTTCCTCAATTCACCACCTATGAAATGGGTGGTGCCTATTTGGCAGATTGGAGCCAATTTCCAATAGGAAATTGCCTATTTGGAAATTGGAGCCGTCCCTGTTTGCCAGAGTGGGTTCAGCAGTGATTGTCTCAAGCACTGAGGCAATAAATCACATCAGGACAGTCGGAGCAGGGGAGCTGTGGGGACTCCCCACTGTCACCAGGTGTTACAACTTTCCACCCCTCTGCTTGGAAACTTCCACTTCTCTTTTTATTCCTATTACTTCCCTTTTTTACCAAAGAAGCAAATTAAGTAAGTATTAATGATGAATCAATTAACTCCTTCCTACCCAAAATCCTTTTATGTTGGGTTCACTACTCTACATTGGGTTGAGTGAATGCTGCTGGTTAAAGGTCCTAATTTCAGAACAACAGCTGGTGTTTAAAAGAGACTCCTTTCTTAGACCAGATATTCATTCCCCCCTGAGGATATGACTATTCTGAAACATTCATTCCCCTCCAAGGATCTGACTATTCCTACATTTCTTACTATTTATTTGAGGCAGATCAGTGGCATTTCAGGGGAGCAGCTCTCATCAGAACAAGAAAGAAAAATAAAAGAGCTTCAGTAGCCAATTCTCTCATCCCTTCTGTATTAGGCAGGTCTAAAGCACTTCTTTAGATTATAACAGAATTTAACTGCTCCACTAAATGACAAAACTCATCCAATAATACATGCTAAAAAAGCAACAGGAACTCCAGAATTTAACAAAAACAGAATTAGGCTAACAGAAAATTAAACTATCTCAGGTACTTCAGAGATCATAAACAATAGTTTCATGGTTGTCACTGTGACTCTCCTTTTTTCCTTAGCATTTTTCTCCAAACAAACTTCCACGCATTTCATATGGGCAATCCCAAGCAAACCTGATTAAAATTCAGCCACAGGTAAGAGCAGCTAAAGTGAAACTTTTAAAGCTAACAGGTCTAGATTTAAGTCTTCCTATATATAATCAGCTTTTCCTTATGGGATTTCTAAGAGGAATCAGCTTTCTCATTCACTGCCTAGCAGTCCTTGGACTGTGTCATTTAATCTAATTTTTAACAAAGGAAAGAATACATTGGAGTTCTTATGTAGTTCAAAAAGCTTCCCTACTAGCAGGCTGCTTACAGGTATTCCATATAAATATGGAATATATTATATATTATATAATATATTATATTTTATATATATATATTATATTATGTTATCAGATAACATAAATAGATCAATGATTTGCCACACGCAGTCTGAAAGCTTTAAAGCCTCAAATGTCTTTACCACCAATTCAGGTAAAAACTGCCAACATACTTAATATTCTCCCCAGCTTTTTGTCTGGTACTTATCATCATCCTAGGACAAGAAACTCTGGAGTTTATTCTTGTTCACTGTAATAGAAACTCCTCCCTGCAAGTTTTTGGCTTTTTCCTGACCTCAGCACCGAAAAAATTTCCACGTGACTCTTTCTGTACTGCAATTTTATTTTGTTGAACTCTGTCACTTTTTTAACACTTCCCAAAAGACAGAATATGGCCCACAATGACTTTGAAAACTATATAGTCCCTGAACTTACAAAGCTCCTAAATATATCCTAAACAGCTTAACCAAACCAAAGGGGTAATGGTACGTTGTAGGTGGACATATAGAAAGAATTATAAATTTTATTCGAGGAGATTTAAATAAGAAAGCTGAAACTGAAAATAGATTAATTAACATGGAAGGTAGGCAGCAGAGTGCTGGAAGGGCATTAAAGCACTGAGAGTGAGACTCTGGAGCTCTTTCCTGAGCCTTATTTCTCTTAGCAGGAAGAATTTCTGCTCAGCAAACCCTGCCCTCTGCTGACTAAATGCCATTAGTGCCATGCATATATAAACACTGTCGGGGTTGTCTCTTTGCACATGCATTGCCATGAAAAATGCAAGCAAACATCCATTCAGTTGCATGATTTGGATTTTATTTGTCGCCTCCTCAGATATTAATGAAAAATATTGATTTTTTTTTCTTTTGTTTCAGAGAAATGTTCATGCTGCCTATCCTGTACATTGTGTTCTTAAACATTTCATATTGTATTCACTCTTCTTCTCTGGAAGCAACCAGACTGATCACACAGTGCTACAGATTTATTGTCCAGCCTCATCCTTCTGCCACTGCAAGAGGCCTCACCCTGCCAGGTGCTGTAGGGAGGAACATCTCTGAGCCCATCCCTGGCCCCACACCTGCAGACCTGAGATACACAACTCACACACTGGCTATTGCTCCTTAGAAATAACCATGACACCAGGCAATTCTGGTAAAAAACAAATCATGGACATCATAAATGATTGGCATAATCAGGGTGCCAAACTTACCACAATTGTACAATCAGAAATCAAAGCCTTCCACTGACAATAAGAAAATTGTGAAATCCAGATATGTACATATCTTTGACAAAAGCCTTTTTTCAGACTTCCTATTTGACAGTTTTATTTGAAGTTATTTGCTAAACTATTCTCCCAAACTGATATTGACACTCAGCACACAACTTCGCTGCCTTCTGAGCCACATAAACAATGTGTGTCCCCCTCCCATCAAGCAAAAACTTGTGTGGTTGTAGCAGAGACACCTTTAAAATTACTTTAAACCAAAATCCAAGCAGTCAGGAAAACTGAAATAGCAGTTGAGGGGCAGACATCAGCAGGTCACTGGATTTTTAGAGCAGTTGCCAGAGTTTATATATTCACTGGCAACGTTGCTGAGAGCTACCAGGTGCACACACTGTTTCTCTTTCAAAACTGAGGAGTTACCAGAATTTTCAGTGGATTTTTTTTTTCCCTGCAGACTGTTAGGCAGCATCAAGGTCTGGCACAAAGCTTGTCATGCTGAGACACACCTGGACAGGTAGGTAGAAAGGTAGGGGAGAGGCCCATAAATCACAACTTCTTCCCTGTCGAATGGCTGCACACCACAAAATACTGTGTTTTCTGCTGGCCCCAGGCTGGGAGCTGCACAGTGGAGGAAGAGTTGGGTGCCAAGTTGCAGAGGAGTCTTGGAAACAGCTCCAAGTGACCCACAGAGCACTTAGCTAGGACTGGAGGATAGCTGAAAGACTGGAAACAGCTGGGAAAACTGGTTAACTGAGAGCATTTCTATTGCTGTCACTACTCACTACTGCATGGACCCATTTGCTCCATGGTGTTAAACACTACAGCTCCTACAAAGATGGCTTGAGAAGATATTAAATGGACACTACAGCAAGAAAACTTCCTGTCTTCTACATCCTCTGCCAGAAACACAAATGTCAGTGGGGCCACATGATGACACACTGTGGGAAGCCAGAAACAGCCCCAGCAAAGGGATGAAAAACAAGTTTAACCCTGCCCCAGAACTCGCCCTTGGCTCCCAGCACAGGAGCTGGCAGTTAATTCATTTCAGATCCCCATCACTGCTATTTGAGACACAAAAATTGAGAAATGCTTCTAACCTTCAGTGGACAGGCAAGGGAGAGAACAGTGCTGTTGATCAGCAATGGAAGATGCCTGCTGGCTCCCCAGGCCTATCACACAAGTCAGCAAGGCTGCTCCCCTGTCCCCAGAGGATTCACAGGGAAAGCAAGACACCTGCAGAGACCAAACCCAGCAGGAGCAGTGTGAGTCCTCCTGCTGCTGCTGCTCCGGGGAAGTGCCCTTCTGCACAGCCTAAGGCAAGGAGAGAGCCACAGGCAAAGCCACCAGATGTCCTGAGGTTGCACCAGGTGAGGTTTAGATTGGATACTAGGAAAAATTTCTTCACTGAAAGGGTGTTCAAGCGTTGGAACAGGCTGCCCAGGGAAGTGGTGGAATCGCTGTCTCTGGAAGGGTTATAAAAACATGTGGATATGGCACCTGGGGACACAGTTTTGTGGTGAACAGGGTTAATAGATGGATTCAATGACCTTGAAGGTCTTTCCAACCTTAAAAATTCTTGGATTCTATGAGTTTTGCTAATGCATGAGGCAAAGGCAAAGCTGGCATAACAAAACAAATAAAGCAGTAAAAACAACAGAGCTCAAAGCACAATCAGGAGAACAATTATCAGCCTAAGAGGAGAGACATTTTATGCCTTGCTACTTTCTCTCAGTCACAGCGCTACTGCTAATTAGAACAGATAACATTTTCAGGCAGAGTGGGATTTTCAAGTTAATGGTGCCCTTAAAATTTTTTTTCTGGCTTTCATTGCTATTCATGGCACAGGAATTTGCTGTCATTTACCTTGACTCAGCAAAGGTCTCACACATGCACGGGTTTAAGTACATGCTTAAACCAGTATGGGGTGAGAACATGAATCTTCTGCTGAGCCAGGAGCCCCACGAGGAGTGCCTGGAGCTCCTGATCTCAAGCCAGGCAGGCAGCATGTGCAAGCTGAAACAGCTGAAAACAGAGCACATGAGGGTCAGGTGTGGCTCTGGGGTCAAGGCACAGCTGACCCATGCTTAAGGGACATGTGTGCACAGCCTCAAGTCAATTTGAGTCTAAAGAGGTCCAGATCTGCCCTGGAGCTCAAGAGGTGTCATCAGTTCACGGATGCCAGAGAAGCAGCAAATGTGGGGCACAACTACCACTTGGAGCAGTGGGAGAAGCCAGAGCACCCTACCATCTCACTGGCCATTACTACAAGCTTGGGCAATTGAGTTCAACAGAGTTTTCTACAGAAAGACTCCATAACAGGAGGATAAACCACCTTACTGGACAGGAAGATGGGCTGTGCCACTATCAGGGGCCTTGAGGCTGATGAAACATTTTAGGATTTCAAGGATTGTTTCAAAAAAAAAAAACCCAAGGATCTTCCAAAATCTTATGTGTGGCACCAGACTCCAAGCAACAAGGACTGAAACTGCAGGGTGAAAGGGCCAGTGGCTTAGGCCCTGGGTTTGATGGAGCTCCACACAGTGTGGCTCCATCAGGTCATGTAGTCCCCACAGCAGTGCCAATGCAAAGCAGGGTTTCTGCTATTGCAATGACTGTCAAATTGCTGATTTACTGAAGACATGCTGAGTGGCTTGGAGACAGAGAACATTTCTTTATTGCTGACAATGCTGAGCCCGTTCTTAGTACTAAAGTGCTGGAAAAGGAGAGAGAGAAGAGGCAATTTACTTGTAATTGTCTTGTCTCCAGTTCTGTCACTTGCTTTATATTCTTGTTTTTGTCTCCTCATCTGCTCCTGCCATAAATTCCTGGCTGTGCTTGTGAAGCCTTTTACCTGTACCTCGGTGCCCAAGGGATGCAAGCCATACACTGGGCTCACCTTCTGTCACAGGGCACCACCAGAGGGTTTGAGGGAACATTGTGATCTTCATTTCAGCGACACATCCTGTTCGTGCTATTTTAATTGTGGTTTAGTGGCTTACAGCCAAGGCAAGGAGTGAATTTCAGGGCAGAAGGCAGACAGCTTTATACTTTCACTCCCGTCTCTGATACCAGACACGGCTTCAAATCACCCTATAACTTGAAAAGTGCATTACAATGCAAGAGCGTGCCAGCCTGGTAGCAAAGCCACTAAGATGAAAAGTAATGACACACATCTCTTCTTTCCTCCTTTTTGGGTTCATTGTCCCTTTGATGCCTTGAGGTGGCCACCTAAAAACGGAGGCTAGACAAAATAAGAGAATAAGAGTAGGTATTTATTTGAAGTGCCCTCAAAGGTACACCCTGGGCAGTCAAAAGGCTACACCCAAGAGGAACCCTGGGTCACAGGGTCTTCACATTTTTTTAAGTTGGGTCCATTTGCATATCACAGGTAATTCTCCAATTGTAATCTCAGTTAATGATGCAATTACCCCAAGTTTGTCCCTCCTCTTCAGCGGCTTTTAGTTAACACATTTTGGGGCCTGGTGTCCTTGAAGAGCAAACCTAGAGAGGCTTTGTTATGTCTAACCAGCATGAGAGAACAGTAGTTAACAGCAGTTAACAGGCCACACGAAACTTCAGTTACACACTTGACAGTACAGGATTCAAAAAATATAAAAGTTAAAACCTAAGGCACCACCTTACTCTCTTTCTCAGTTTGTCTTCCCTTCCTTTTATCTTCACCTCTTTTCCTGGAAATTCAGAGAATTTCTATAGCAGCTTGAAACTCGTAGGTTTTACGCAATTCTCACCTGGATGGTGAAAATCAAAGTGAAGTCTGAGTCACACTGCTTAGGAGAGACTGGTGCCTTCTCTCCCCACTCCGGCACAAACTCACAGCACAGGGGCAAAAGCACAGCCAGGCTGGGCTCCCACACATTTTCTCGGCAAGCAGCATGTTAAATCCTCAGGAATCTCATCTGCCCTCCCCATCTCTCCTCCCCACACCATGTATTCCAAACATACTGCTAATGCAATCCAGAGACCTCCAGAATATTCGGACCTTCACTGGTTACTCTCACTTAGGGTAACCAAATGGGTTTTTCACTTCGCTGGTAAATAATTATAAATTTCTTGCTTAAAGTAGTTTGGCAAATTTATTGCATTGCATCCAGGGATTGCTCTGACTAGACACAAGGTCAGCCTCTGTCCCAGTTTCTCTGTTTTCTAGGCTGTAATTTAGACTTCAGAGGGGAGCCCTGTTTCTTGATACACTGAGTTAGGACATAAGGGGAACTATTCCACTGTGTCCGAAAAAGAAAAGGTTTACCTTACTGATTCTTAGAAATAAAAGGGGATAGGGGTTGGCCAGGTCCTGTGGGGACACACAGAACTGATGTGTTCACTGCAGGGGTAGAGCAAGAAGTGAAGGCACACCAGGGCTCAGTGTTTCTTTCACTTTATCCTCTTCTTGCAAAAGACCTTTCATTCTTTCCTTTCCCTTTCCCAAGAGCAGAGAGTTAATCTCTGTAGCTCAGTGCCCCAGGATTCTGTGTATGACAGAGGTTTATATGTGTTTGTATGGAAAATCCAGTGACATGGCCTTGGGCACAGAAGGAGCCACAGGCTGCAGGGAGGACACGCAGGGGGAGCTACACAGTCTGTTCATACTTGTCTAATATTCTTTCTCCAGGCAATCACTGCTGAAAATTGTCAAGGAGATGAAAAAAGAAACTACTTTGATCTTTGGAGTGATCCAGTATGAACTCTGCTATGTTTTAGTCCTGGAATTTACTTGGTGAATTCAGCTTTCTTTTAGAAGCTCAACACCTGAAATTATAGAAGCAAATCATAAAAGGCCTTAAGGGACTTAGAATTGTTTAATCTCCTGATTAAGTTAATCAAATTTTAAATTGTGGAGGCTTGAGTTTACAGATGCTGGGAATTGGCAATATCAATGCTACACACCTTTCATTTCAATGTTTGTCTCCTCTGTTTCTCCATGACAGTGCACTGATGAGCCCATAAAGATCTTTTGTCCTGCTGTCCTATGGCAGGGAGGATCTGGGAGGCAGCAGGAAGAGAGGAATTAGGCTGTGCATTGCTCTCCCTGTTTGTGGTATGTACAATAGAACAGCACATGCACATCCTGCCAGGTGACACACCCTGGTCCTGTGATGGAACCAGAATCATGATGGGAACCCTTGAGTGCCTCCATATCGTGTGCACCATCCCAGAAGCAACAAGGGAGCAGAAAAGCAGAATGTGCCCTCCCAGGAGGGAAATAAAGCTACCCAGAACTGTTCCAGGTGGCAAAACAGACATGCACAGCTGAAGCTGAAAAACAAGCCCTGCTGACTTGCTACCACCAACTGATCAATGTGAAGTCCAATGCTTCCGTGGGGATTTCCAATGACTTTGCTTCTGAAAAGTAAGGCGTTCACTACTCTCTACATCGATCTGGAAACTGGCAGTCGAGAGGAACGGCAGAGTAATGCCAAATCCCACAGCACGTGTCACCCCATTAATGGTGTCCCTGTAGAGCAGCTATAACCCAGGCTCCACTGAAACCCTCACAGCCCTCACAGGGAGGCACTTCAGAGTGCCTGCAGAGAGAGATTAAGGTACACACAGTCAGCTCGTTTGCTGTAAGCTGAGATCCACAGCTTAGGTCACAGGGTCATCCTCAAGCCCTGCGGCTGGCCATGAACAATTTATATTCCATGGCCCATATCCCATCCCAAATCAGCACATGCAGCTCTCCAGAGGCACGCAGAGGGGTTTGTTCCATGAGCTGAGGGGCTCATTGAGATTCTAGTTATAAAACAGGTTACTTCAGGGATGCCCACAGTTTGAATAATTTAAAGTCAAACTGGACAAACACAAGAATGTATTATGCAGAAAAGCCTGTTCTGGAAGGATAGGAGATAACCTTCTTGCTTTGATTTCTCTCCTCATCACTTCAACTGTGTTAAGGACTTCAGCTGGAAAATGTTTTTCCTAGTGGAGTAACATTGGGGCCATCCTGTGAAGCGCCTGTTTAAAAATCTCACCTAAGCACACCAGGAAAACCAGCATTAGCTGCAGTGCAGAGGGCTTGGAAATTATCTGGTGAATCATCAGATCTCTGCAAACCAACTTCTCCAGCAGCTTCAATTTCAATTTCAAAATACCCAAAAGTATCCAGGTTAGTTTACCATCTACCTTCTTACCCCCTTAACAGTGAAGAGAAATTAATCCCTCTCTCTGCATCAGTGGTGGCTTCTGTCAAAATGTTTTTCTGCACAAATTCCCAGACTATTCTCTTGGTCCTTGTGCAACCATTATTGTCTTTTTTATTTCTGCTTTTCTCTCAATAGGCTGCTGTGTTTCATCATACATGTGTAGTACATTTTGTGTAAGAGAACTGTCTGTTCCTCTCCGTATTTTTCTCCTCCATTTTCTTTCTTTTATCCTTGAATTTCATTTGGGGTTGCATACAAAAGCCACAAATCCATCATCATTTATATGGCCAAGGTGCAATATTCTAGGCCAGCTCCACAGAGGTACTTAAATGCCAAAGCCCAGCAAAACTCAGTTCTTTCCTACACCACACTCTAATGTTCGAGCAAATTATTCTTATTATTTGTAATACGTTTTATTATTAAAACCCAGTACATTCAAAATCCTCATTTTCTGTTAAAAATACAACAGTCAAACACTGTTGGAAGTGAGCTTGTTCACTCAAAATTCAGCAATATCATTCCACAGAATTTCCATTCTGATCAGTCCCATAGAGACAATAAACAGGAAATGTTCTGACTCCTAAGTGTTAAGAATTAATTTGAATTTCATGACAAGAGATAGGGATCAGGGAGAAATATATTAAGAAGCACAATATATCTTCATACCTGGTGACAGGAGACTGCAGCTCATGCTTGCTTTAGTGGGTTCAGGTCCCTGGAGCAGCAAGTTCAGCAAGGTTGGCCATGCAAACAAAAACTTCCTGACTCTGGCAGCCATGAGGAGCCCACTGTGAGGTTTGTGGTGCCAGGACTAAATTCCTAATGGCATCCAGTCAAAATAACCTTTTATCAGACATGGCTACACCTACAGGAATTGCAGGTCTACCTCCAAGGTTGCAGTAATTCCTTTCCAAACATTTGCAGCAGCAAAAGAAGAGGGTTTTTCAATGACATTAAATGTCATATGTAGGAAATGAAGTTAAAAAAAATAAGTGACATTAGCACAGGCCCACATTTATAAAGCACTAGTTCCTTCCCCTACCAAATACACTGAATGACGAAAAGGTTTTCAGCCTCCCAGCAGAGATCAGTGCTTGAAATCTGAAGGCAGACAAATTCAGAAAAATCCAGGTGAAAAATGAGGAACATAGTTGAGAGCAAAGTCATTAACAGCTGTGTGACTTAAACACCTGGATGGATTCTCTGTCAGTGGGGCATGGTGAGATCAGGATTACACTCAAATCCCAGCTCAGAGCAGCCACAGCTCCTGGGAGCTCATGGCCTGCAGAAGGAAGGTGTCAGTCTGACAGCTCCAGAACAACTCAGCCTCAGGTAGAACTTTGTGCTTTCAAAGATGCCTTCCAGCCACACTCAGCACCAACATTCCCTGCATTTCTGGGCTGTGCCTGGACACAGCTCTGGCTCCCAGCACCTGCCACACAACCCTGGCAGCAGCAGCTCCCCTTATGCCATAGGCAAAGGAAGTGCAATGCTTCCTGAGCAAGCACCTTCCTGTTCCTATTGACTAAAGCTAAAAGGGATGGATGGATGGATGGATGGATGGATGGATGGATGGATGGATGTGTTCCATGTATCACATCCGACCTGTGAGATGCCAGAAGAACGACAAGAAATTAGATGATTGCAATTAAGTTTACCTTCTCTGTGGTAAGGTAAGTGCACCATTTCTTAACTTACTACAGTCCAGTTTAGGCTGACATGACGAAATGCCATGCCAGGAACGTATCCTTATGAATTGTGGGTGAAGGAGAGATCTTGCAAATATAATCAACACATGGATACCCACACAGTTGTTCTGGGAAGGGCTTGAAAGAGTATGAGCTGTCCATCTGCAGAGGAGATGACAGACTCTTCCAGTCTCAGGGAAGACAAGAAATACACATTATTATTAGTGGAATGCTAAAGTAACAGGTCATCATTAGTCAGGAAATACAGAACAAGATGAGGAGGATAGGGACAGGGATACTGAAGCTTTATGTGCTAAAACTTCAAGTGAAAATCACAAGTTCAGTCTGAGATTTGAGGCAGCACAGCAGATTGCTCTCACCTACAGTGACCAGTCCACCACTGTGCTGTCATAGTGCCACTCACAGATCAAGACTCCACTGGGAGAGGCACAAACAGGCTAAAAGATGGATTGTTCCTTGGGGTTCAGGATCTCTAAAGGATGGATTGCTCCTTGAGGCTCAGGTGCAAACAGACAAACTGCAGCAAGCAATAAAACCATCACCCAGCTGCTGATCTGCAATAATTTCTTTGTGCACACTCTCAGCCCACGGAAATGTGAGATGATTTGGATTAGTTTAGCCTTCACAGGGCACTTACTGCCTGAGAGCTGCCACTTAACAACTCATCTGTGATTTCTGCTTTACCAGGTAGGTGCAAGCTCGTTGCAAACATCAGGTGTGCAAGCTGCCATTGCTTGCAATAAATATGCCAGCACTTTTCCAGCAATGCAGCAAACTCCTGTTCTTTCCAACACAGGACCTCAGAGTGACTGGAAAATATTAAATATTGCCTGATGCTCTCAGAACTATGAGCTCTTTACTGGTTTATTACCCAAACCTGAAATCACAGCTCTAATCCATCAGATTCTTGTGACCAGGGGATCAGATGAATTGAACATAATCACGGAAAACAGTGAATAGATCTATGCTATTTCTTCAAATAGTTCAGAACTACTCCTTTTAGCATAGGACATAGTACTAAATACTGTCCTGTTTGATCTTAAATCCATGATTTATTGCTTCTGAACACAAATCACTAAATATTTACAGGCCACAAACTGAAATTGAATTTTCTTTACAGAAAGAATTCTTAACAGTCTCAGGAATCTCGCCTTTACTAACCTTACTTCCAAACAGACTCCACTTCAAACTTGATTTTCTCATTGTGGCCAACTCTATGCAAATCTTCTTCCCAAAATACATTTGTGTCCTCAGAGCACACACATGAATAATTTCTTTGGCACTCATTCATAAACTTGTTTCTTTTCATTTTCCTCCTCAAATTTAGTCCTTTGAGCTACACAGGACAAGGAAAATTTCAATTTTCCAGGTACCTGAAGTTTCTCTAGCCTCAGAGAATTTGGAAGCAGGTCTTTTGTAATATAAAGCAATAAAATATAAAATCCTGTGGTGCTGCATTTCTGTCTTAGCAGGAGGACTTCTGTTTTCCATTAAGCAGTGATGAACATTCCTTCCTATTGACTCCTCCGGGAACTCTTCTAAAACCCTAAGGATACTCAGTCTTATTAAAAATAGGAAAATCCTCTAAGTATGTTACATCAGCTGTGAAGTTCTGCCTGAACTCAACACAGGTACAGCATCACACAGAGCAGAAAGATGAATGGGAGACAAGATTTCAATTATTCTTTCTCAGCAATAAAAACACTGAAGATACAAAAAGATAAACATTTTTTAATAGCTTCAGTAGAGGAAAATTGGGTGAAGTAACAACTAGAATAAAAAATTCCAGAATTATACGAATGATAACAAGAAGGAACATGGAAAAAATAGTTGTGCTTTATGTTTTTGTGGATATTTTTTCTTTTCACTTAGTTGTTTTTGTTCCACTGTTGACCTCCTAGAATTTCATCCTCGTATATCCAGGCTAAAGATTTTGGAAATATGCTTGTCAGGGATACTGTCATTCTTTTCCATGTGAGCTGATTCACTTTGCATGGATCAGCTTGAATGATTATGTAGGTCAGAGAACTCTGAGCCATAGGGGTCTAGCATGGTCTTGGAAATACTTGGGTTTAAAAGTTTGCTCCTAGGATTCTTTAATTATCTATGCAACATGGTAGGACTTCTATAAAACATATCCATAAAATCCTGTGTATTTGTGATTAGGAAACTTTCAGAAAGATTATTTCACCCTACAACTCCCTTCTTCTATTTTAATTTAGTCTATATTAAATTGTCAGTGCCAAAACTGTCCCTAAAGTCAGGACAACCTTGTCAGTTTAATGTAAACTGAAATTGGAGAGTTTAGAAAGAAATCAGTTTATTTGGAAAACAGCTCAGCTAAGTTTACCTAATTACCTCAGCACAAACCACATCCTCTCTGTGCCAGGAACTGTATGAATACCAACAGAAAGGTCAGTTCTACCAACATAATTTATTGTTAATGAATGTTAACAGAAGATAGCCAGATGCATACAAAAGGGGACAGACAGTGGAGAGGTGTCAGAGCTGTTGATGTAATTTCCTAATGAGTCACGTAGAAATAACTAAAATACGCCCTTTGCTATCAGAAAATAATTCAGCATTCCCAATTTGTTACATATTCCCTGCATTCTGACAGCTATGACACTAGAGAGAAAAGGGACCTCTTTCTCCACAACAGCTGATTCTCAGAGAGGATGAGAACAAATTTATTTTCAGTTACTCCATTAACCCAAAGGTCTGTGGTCACTCTCCTGCATGTAATCTACTAATGAACCACTGGGGACTCCATTTGCTGACATGTAACGCCACCTCTTGTTTTCCTGCTTGCTTTTGTGAGGGCTGCTTCTGTAGACTCAGCTGGGGACATAAAAGATGTGTAGTTTTTAGGAGGAAGTCAGCTGATATAACAGGAATCTGAAGGGCTCACACAATCAAAAGTTCTTCTACCCACAAGACCAGTTACCCTAATGAAAGATATTACTTTCCCCTACAAGCATTGCTTTAACACCAGGCACATCACAATTTTGGGGGGTCTCTATAGAACTGATAAGAGTCCAATGCAACTTTAACTTAGCTGCATCCTCAGGCACCCAGAGGTTTCTAATGCAAAGGTCTCGTGGGGGAATTAATGGGACCCATGGTGACATGCATGACTGGAAAGCAGCTGCATGCAGTAAGTGAGGTACTGAGCTGGAAAAATGGAGAAGGGACAATTTCATGACTAAGCAAGGCATGCTGAAGACACAGATGATTTCCCTGTCTCTCATACAGCCAGATTCTGTGGTGCTGGGCAAAACATTTAAGCTGAATTTTGCTAAGTGAGCACTACAGTGTCACTTACTTCACAAATGTTCACCTCTGGGACTTCTGATACTATTTGAGAAATGCTGAGGATCAGCACTGACACTGAGGTCACAGATCCGTGTTTTAGACTCTCACAAAAATAGTCTTTACATGTCGGTATTTCGGATACCTCAAGAATTGTTCCTTAGATCAGGGAAAACAAACCCCTCCTCACATTCAGCAGTTGTCCCATGAAAACAAATTCATTAGGTTTTGAGAAACATTCAAAAAATTGCGGCAGTAAATGCTAGAAAAGAGCCCAAGAAAAAATTAAACAGTGTCGGAAGAGAGTGCAGATAAAGGTCTAGGACCATACATTAAAAAACAGGCAGAAAATGCACTGTTGGAGAACTTTTCATTAAAGGACTGTGAGCACAGGAAGAGGGTCCTCTGCAAAAAAAACCAAACACAACCACAGTGACATGCAATCATTTAATTAAAGATGCACAAAGCACACAAGGAAATTAGAGTAATGAATACAAGTAAAAATGAATGAAAGGATTCACCAGCAACAATAAGTCCAGCACTGTTGATATTTGTTGAGTGCCTGACACAGTGATGATTTCTCTGCTGTATATTGTAATATCACGCAGAGGTTTGTAATGGAGCCCTGGAAAACCTCTATCAGGACCTGAAGGTTTACAGCAGGGTGAGTAATCAGTAGATAAATTAGTTCTGACTAACATGAATGATCAGCAGCTGAAAGCTTGCACTGCATCAGCGCAACAAAGTGCTTGTGGTACCCTTAGCTCTTCCACAAGAGCACTGCCCTGAGCCCTGCACATGCAGCTTTGGCACCAGGGACCCTCATCCCTTGGGCAGACACGGCCCTGGGGAGGCACTGATTTACACTGACTGTGTGCTTGGTGGCATGTGAAATTCCAGCTCAAATAAACCCAAAAATCCTGAGTCTTCAACACATATTAGCACTTTCAAGCAGTATAAACTCTACTGCTTGATCTTTGCTGTCTTGAGAAGTAGGAAAAAAAAAGGAAAGAGTTTTAGTGCTTCACAGTTTGGACATTTTGTTGGGTGAATAATTTCTATCACAATGCCTTTTAGCCCAGGGCTTAGAAAAACCATCATGAACAGAAAGCTCAAGCAAGATTATAGGATATAATAAGAACACTTCATCTTAACAGCAGTTTAGAAACAATATCAGATGACTTTTATTGCATAACCAAAATCTTCTGGAAAATCTGCCCAATACAACCCAGGGATTTAAATGCTCCCAAAAAATTAAATGCCACACAGGAAGAGAAGCCAGATTTCTAACTCCCAGTCACGTGCCACAGCCATGGGTTTGGCTGACCTGCTGCTCACGTGCAGCATGTCTTCCCTCTGCTGCTGGGTTGAGATACCTGGAGATTACTTTGGCAATTTCCACCCCATCAACATCACCACTGTCCTGTGCATCCAAGCCACTCCTCTGCCCTTGTGCAAAGTTGTCACCTGCATCCTTTGCCTCTAACCACACCAATAAAACATCACCATCACTGTTTTCCCTCAGCACCCCTTTCAGAAAGCACCACTTCTGCTGTTCCACTCCTGCACTGCTCAAAAAGCGAGAGGACCCTTCTCCTCTCCCAGTGCTGGAATAATTGGTAAGAAATCTGCTGCCTCAGAGCAGTCTTGCTACATTAAACATCTTCACAGGTATGCATGTCATCACTTGATTTGAAGAAGTGGCTTTGTTAAACCAGTCTGTGCCGTGGATCAAGTTCTCACCAAGTGCTCAGGGCCAGACACAGCAAAGGACACAGCTGCTCACAGCCATTCCTACCCTGGCAACATTTTGAGTCCACTGTGAGCCTGATAAATCATCACTGAGAGGAAGAAGCTAACAGGAATTGCCTGGCATTTCCTATGGTACCCCTTCTTGGGTAATTTTTACACTCACCATCTGCTGAGAAGCAGATCCCTGCATCCCAGCACTCTTCCCACCACCACCACCCAGCCATGTTCACTTTTCCTCAGTTTTCTTTCCTACTCTCCCGTGTTTCCTGTGTTCAGAAAGGACAGGAGAGAGGAAACCCCTCCTGGGCCTGCAGGAACAGCCAAGAGCTCATGCTGGGAGTTGGGGTCTGGAACAAGGCTGAGAACCACTCCCAGGCTTCTCACTAGAGAAATGGCACAGGGGAATGAGCAGCTCTGCTCCTCTGGCTGGGGTCTCTAAAACAATTTGCGTTTTATTACTCTAAGCTTCCAATATGTGTTAAACCCACTCTGACCCCACACAGTGCAATGAGCCATTGAAGGGTTTCGGGTGTGTTCCTACACGAAGTCAGCTCTTGCTCTGCCTGCTTCTGAGTCACAGAGAGACTTAATGAACTTGGGTGCTCACAGCTGGGCAGTTCTGACACATGAGCTGCGCTGATCCTATGGCCTGGGGCTGATTTTTATTATAAAAGGAAAATACTCAGTAAGGCTGTTCAAACTCAGTTCAGTGTTCTCGAACATTTGAGTGTTTTAAGCTACTAAATTCTCTTCATGTACCAAAATCTGCAACTGACATAGTCTGGAGATAATGTTCATACACTGTAGTGGTCCTATAACAGAAAACAAACTGTCTGATTCTCTTCTGAGTTTCTCATCCTTACGCTTTTCTTTGCAACCTGTCTTTGTTATGGAGACAAGCAAAACTACTCTCTATAAAGGACTCTCTGACTCTGTGTAGAAACACTAAAGCCAAGCAAAAAAAAAAAAAAAGTAAAATTCTACAATAATAAGAGAAAAAGAACTGCTCTGAATTAGATTTTCCCACAGAACATTTGCAGTGTGTAAATGTCTATAGATGCTTCTGCCATCCTAGGGACAGACCTCTTGACATCTTCCCTCTGGAAATGGAAGTGTTTGGTCTACAGGGGAGGTAGCTGGAAATGCTTAGAGAAATGTATACATCTGACACAACCTGTCTGAAATGCAGCAATCGAGACACTCTCAACTAAACCTGACTGAATTATCTTAAAAACATGTTCAAAGGACAGATTCAGCTCTGTATAACCTATTATACTGTGATTTTTATTTTTTTTTAACAAACATGGAATCTAATAACCTTTACTTCTTCACGAGATTCTTTGAAAATATATTTAGCCTGTATAATCAAAACTGAGTTCCTGTTACCTATCTGGAGGCAGAGACCTCTTCATCAGCTCATGCAAAGTTTCAATAGCTTTAGTTGTAAAAGTGGCCCTTATGTTTTCTCTGCTTCCAAGGCCAGGTATAAAATCACATAAAAGCAGGATTTCTAGATCTAGACTAAAGCTAGATGTAATTTTTATCTTTGCCCAGTTTTTCTAGAAGACTATTTCAATGCTTCAGTGCTCAAGATCTCAAAAAATCTTGTTATTTCCTGCCTAAAAAAATTTATGACCAGATTAGAGCCATCAATTCTTATTCCAACAATATCCTTCATTTTAAAAACCTTTACAGTCTCCAGAGAAGGGCCCATTGACCTGAATAAATGAGAATCAGCGATTACTGAAGCTGACCAAGAAAAATGCTGGAAGTGCCTCGGTCTGACAACAAAACTTTCTCCTAGACAGATATCCTGAGGATAGACAGATTCTCCATTTCAGCCATTATCAGCAAACAGGAGAGACCAAGTCATGGAAAATTCCAATCTCCTGCTTTGATAGGACCTATTAAGTATAAAAAGCCTCTCTGCCTTTTAATAAGCACACAAATTTACATTTGAAAACTCTGAAGATTATGTCACTGTGATGTAAAGAATATATTTTGGTGCTGTACCTTGCTGGACTGCTCTGAGCTCCAGAGGAAGAAAAGAGAAGTAAAGACTAACTGAGATATATTCTAAGTTTTCATCCAAAAGTTCAGTGATGTCAATAGACAAACTCAAATAACTAATTTGATTAAAAGCAGCCACCAGATTTCTTCACCCAATCTTAGAAATTTAGGGTATCTAAACTGACATTAAGAGGCTCAGTTTGCAAAAATCTGGTTGCCCATTTAGCCCTTAACTAGCCTTTACTTGGCATTCATGAAAACAAATGGAATAGGAAAATAAAAAAGTCACATATTCTTGCTTGTTTGGAAAGTCATGACCAGCCTGTACGAAAGGAAGGAGGGAGAGAGAAAAGACAGTCCCTAATGCCCAGCATGTATTTTACAATCACTCAATAAATCATCCTTCTTCTGTTTGTAGAAATGCCTTGAGCAGAACAGAATGGTCCTGAAATGGTTCATTACTTACAAACATTGGATGAAAGTGGATTCAGTTTTTGGTTTATGATCCAACATGCCGGAGGAAGATGAGTTTTCTGGATGAGATATGAGCAGTACACACAAAACCAAACTGCTTCTTTGTGCTTTTCAGTGCTGTCCAACATGCTGGTTAAAGAAAAACACAGAAGGGGGCTGCTGCCAAAATGAGCCCCACAGTTATCACTTATCCCTGCTAGAGACATTGATCCTTGTACAATTCATCTTTACAGCATTGTGGCAAACAGGAAAAACCTCTGTTACATGCATCCTTTATCATTTTGCTTTAATTTACTTTAAATCTTTCAGTTTATTCATCTTTCCTTCAATTATTACCTATCTCAGCAATCTGCCTTTCAAGCAATGCTCACCAAACCTTTCTCAGAGGGCCCTGAAGCCTCTTGATTGAGTTGTCACACAGAAGCCTTGTTAATAGTATACATTTGGAGTGCTTTTAGTCATTTTATGAAGTTAGGAAATTCTCATCTATTAAACTCCAGTGGACCACAGAGAAATTTTATGGCTTGTCACCAATCGAGATCAGGTGAAAGGAATGCAGAACGGTGCTTTCAAATTAAATTACAGTTTTTCAGGTTGGACCGGCACAATCTGTCTTCAGCAAAAGAGGAGCCTTTTGTGGAACTTTTATAGCAAATTCAATCCTCTGATTCACACTGCTGCTCCCTACATTTTACACTAAGCTGCACAGTTAAAAGCTGACTGCGGCATTCTCACACATCCTTCCAGCCCAGTGGCCTTGTGCTATCTGCCAAAAGCCCATTTCCAGAGGAGCTCCAGCTTAGCACAGACAGGAAAGACAGAGAAGGAACATGGTTATAATTTGAGGGATTCCACATGCAGATTTACAGACTGGATTAAACTGGCTTTAACCTTGTTCTTAACCTTCACCTTCTCTGCCCAGGGCCACGAGACACTTCTTTCTAGCTCATCCAAAAATGAGAGGGCCACTACAGAGCTGTGCAGTTGTTATGAGAGGAACGTGTCTGTGAGAGGAAGAATGTGTTCCCTCATGACCCTGCATGAGATAAGACAGAGCATCTCCTCTCCTTTCCCTCTCCTCTAAGATGACGTTTGCCCAATGCCTGGAGAAGAACTTACTGAGGAGCATTTAACTTGCTATTGACTGAACTGTTAAAATAAAACAGAAGACAATAACAACAACAAAAATAACCATTTTGGCCATGTTTACGTGTGCTCTGAATTCACATCCTGTGAATGGGATGTTACATTCTCAGAACATTAATGGGAAGAGAATTTCAAACCCCCCACCACCCCAAGTTTAAATGGTCACAGACAGCGAAGGTGCCCCTGCCCAAGGGAAAGATGATTTTTAAGATCTGTTTCAACCCAAACAATTCTGTGATTCTATGATTCTCCTAGAGACCTCTCCAAACATCAAACACACACTTCTATACAACCATGTAATATGGACACAGGTAATCAGGGCTGAAATTTCAGAAAAAAATAAGAATACATTCTGGTGTAAACTAAAATGTAAAGGGACAGTGTTTTGTAAGTGAAAAAATACACCTTGAATTTGTTATTCACAATTCAAACATATCGTAAGGATAATAATATTTTTTCCTAAGACTACAGATGTAACACTACATATCTAGTGACAGAGGAGAGGATGAGAACTATTCAGCTTTTCTGCCAGGTATTTTATAAAGATATTAATTATTTGGTGAATTAGAAAGAGAAAAAAATGGTAAAAATTATCATAGAACCAAAATACAGCAGAAGTGGCTTCTAATCTCTTCCCTCTGGAGGCATCAGAATGCGTCATGAGAGGTGGAACAAGAGTAGAAGAGACATTTCAGGAAAAAACACGAGACAAAAATGCCTGTTCTTTCAGATTACAAAGAACCTGCCTTCCTGTCAAGAACTAGATGCTAGATTAGGCTAAGTAGGAGTAAAGGGAAAATATGGAATATTCTGTCTCAGCCACAAGAAATATTTTGCCCTATAGCAAAAAACATCTTAGAAGCAGAATTCCTTCTCTTCCAGTATCAGAGCTGGCATCCAATTTTGTGCCTCATGGCTTTCCTCCTTCTTCTCTCCCTTTGCTGTCCCTTGTCTGTTCCTCATCCTCTCATTTTTTATCTTGCTCCCAGAATCTGCCTCATTCTTTCCCCCAGAGGCAAATTAAACTGAGGACACAATGAAAATTCACACCCAGGCTCTTAATGAGTGCCTCATGACTGTGTCTCCTTTCGGGCAAAGAAGTTGTCTCAGAAAGGTTTTAGCACACTAAAGCTGCCAGAACAGCCCAGACACCACACACACCAGGCAGAGAGTCTTTGAAAAAAGGAAAAAAAGAAACTTTAGAGACAGCAAATACAAATTACTCCATTCTGCCTATCTTCTTTTCCATATTTGTTTCGTTTTTTTTTTCCCTCAGTGACCTTTCCCACCTCCCAAGTACATGACTTTTAACCCAGACAACCTTTCCATCTATCAAAAGCCTGACATCCATGTTTATACTCCCCCAGGACCAACCCTGTCACTTTACCACATTAGTTTCCATTTCTGACAACTCTTGGCATGTTTCCCCTCATCCAAGCACCGCTTCCTTTTACACAACACGTAGCACTCTAGCAGCCAAAGCACAACAGTGGGATAACTGCTCACCCAGTATCATGTATCTTCTTATTATCTGCTACATTATCCTTATCTAATTGCATGCACTTTGGCTCAATCTGACATTTTCAAAACTACAGATGCTTATTAGCTTTTCTTAGCTAAAAGAAAAAATGTGCATTATAGTGATTTATCAGTTCCTGGCACTGCCTGTGAAACATTGTAATGAGGGAGACCTTTAGCCCACCATAAACAAGCACAATCAGGGCCTGTTTTGGTTATTAGCAATGCTCCCACAAATGTTGCCACTGTCAGAATTAATGACTGCACTACTAATTATTAATAATCTCATGTTTCTCTCTATGGGTTCTTTTTAGCCCAAAGCTTTAGGCCAACAGCAAAAACTATTTAATTCTGCACCACCACAGTGAAGCGACAAATGAAGTCACAGCCTTGATTCCTTTATGGTGCCCAACAGACACAGGTTGTGCCTCACAGGGGTAAATAACTGGCTGAAGGTCATGCAGCAGGTCAGTGGCAGAGCCAGGAGCTGCAAGACTTCCCTAACAGTTATTCCAATGCTCTACCACTGATCCATGCCCCCTCAAACAGAAGGTGTACTAATGTGCCCAGAAATCAGTGAGAATTACCCACTCCTTGGAGAAGCCTCTTCCAATCGCACCACTCTCAAACACAGGGAGTATGAACAAGGCAAGTACAATAGATGGGGTTACTGTGATCCTAAACCTTGGCTCTGTCAGTTTTAATTAATTACTCTTGTTTGCAATGACTCACTGTATGTGTTCTGACAAGTGTTTGTGCTGCAGTTCATAACAGAACAAAGAAGTTGCTTCAACAGCACCCACTTTATCAGAGACACCATTGTGAAGCACTATAATACCTTTAGTGTTTTTTCCATGTATCTCCTCTTGTATCCGGGATTACACCCAAATAAAAAAAAATATTAAAAAGAAAAAGAAAAGAAAAAAATGACAAAGAAGTTGTTAATATATAGCAGGCAGAGGAACTGTATCAATAAAGTGCTTAGATTCGATACACCTAGCAGTAAGAGCAGTAAAAGTGGAAATCTTTCGTTCACTATAAAGCATTTATGTGTCTATGGCAACATGGTTGTTGATTTCTACAGCTTCCCTAAGAACAAAGTAATAGAAGTTCAGTCTTTTAAATATTGCTTTTCTTTTCTATCACCTAGGTGAAATTGAAATAGAAAAACAAAATGAAAACCAAATCGTATTTAATACAGGTTATACAGAAACATGAGGAAAGATTTAGCAATAAATGACAAACAAATAAAGATGGGATTCTACAGCCACATGAAACATAATCCCTCGAGCAATCTGTGCAAATCTCAGAGCTGTGTATGCAATAAACTTATCTTGGGACAATCAGTCTCTTATGCAAGAGGTCAAACTCTATTTAAAGCAGATCCCCAGCATCCTGTTTGCTCTCTGCTCAAGTCTCCTTGTGCTCCCCTGAAACACAAGATAACCCAACCTGTCTATCCTGAGAGGAGGGCAGGGACACAGGCAGGAGCTCAACTTTGCAATGCCAGAGGGAATATCACTGGAAAGTGACTGGAGTGGAGCCATCTGGGGTTTTGCTGGGATAGCCATCCTTAGGCGCCAGGGCACTGAGAGATAAGGTTGCCAGCAGCCACCTGTTAGACAGGGAGGAAGAACTGACTCATGACTTCCCAGCAGTTCAAAAAACCACTGAATTCTTCTCCTATGAGGTAGGGATGAAGGATGGGAGAGAGGAAGAGATGAGCAGTGCTTGCTGCCCCTATGGCTTATAAGGGATTCAGAAGCCTTGGGAGCAAATGGGAAGAGCCATCCACCCCAGAGCCACCTCCAATACCACCCTACCAGCCAGCAGCAGCAGCTGCCACCAGATTGCTTTTCTGTGACCCTGGTACAAGCATAAATGTCTGTTTTGCCACTGTTAGCAGGTCATACTTTTTCTTTTGCCAAAGGCTGGCTTATAAATAAAAGTCTTTTTTAGTCGCCCTTAGCCAGAGGCACTGCAGGACACTTGAATTCATCTTCACAGACACAAACTGTACAAGCTGGGCTCTGCAAACCACTGCTTATACCCTTGAGAAGGGACAACAGGCAGTAACAAACCTCCTGCTGCTGCCCAGATGCTGGACTTCTCCCTCTGCCTCTGCCAGAAAAGGAGGAAAGCCACAGGCACAGGGATCCTGTGTAAACCTCCTGCAGGTTCTGCTCACCAAGTGTCTTCAGATCTAGGGCTTGGAGACTGCAGCAACATCTGTAATTGCTCAGTCTGCATGGGTTTCATTTCTCCTCTGACCAAAACACCACAGCTATATTCTTTTATAGAGTATTTGAGCTTATTTTAATGGAAAATAAGGAAGGCATACAAACTTTTGTCATAAACACTTTAAAATTAATGACTGTGGTACAACTGGAGCTGAGGTTACAAGGCATCTCTTGCTGCATTTCCATTTCATGTAGCTCTGTACATCCAAGAGAGAAAGCCTGGGGAGAAATTTGCATTTGCTTTTGAGGTCTGCCTAGACTGAAATCTGCTTGAAATGCTGGAGCAGATGCTATTGACAAATAAAGAAAAGAAATATAAAAAGGCTCAAACCACCCCCTCCCCGAAATATTCTAATGAAAGCATTAAGGTACTCCTGTCCCTCCTTTTGGATGCTTTAAATCTCCTTTTGCTCAAAGCAAACTCCAAAGCCGTGAAGAGCTAGAGGAAAACATCAGACATTTGAAATGTCACAGGAAAACTGTCAGAAATGAGTGTTAGCTACAGCAAAGACTTAAATGTGCCACAGTTCACAATTAGTTTTACACCTGTAAAAATATCCTTGGTGATAACTGGAACAATTTTTAGTCTTAAAGCCCCTGGGGCCCAGAACCAGAAATTACAATAGATGATGAGCTGAATCCACAGCAAACCATCACTGCCATAGAGCTGAGATGAACTGTCCATGTGTCATCTCAGCCTCCAATTCTCCATCTGCAAAGTGAAGACAATAATAAGTGCAGTTTTTAAAAGGCACAGAGACTGCAACTCATGGAAGAATCCACGTAATAGCTGAGCTCTACTAACAAGCACCTTGTTTAGAGTAAAATAATTTACACTATGTGAGGGATAAACAATTAAAAACCATATTCAGTTTTCATCAGCAGAGAGTCACAATATCGGACTTTTTCAAATTACATCACAGACTTCAGTACCTCTGTGTAAATTTAAATGCTTGCAGAGTGAATGAGTACCAGACCCTTCTCTACCTCTTCCCCAGCTCCACATTGCAAGTTCCCTGAGGCTTAAAAACTGCATTAATCTTTGCTGTAATCTTTGGGAAGATTTTCAAGTGCTATTTTAACAAAATAAACTATGAAATTTCTCTAAATTGAAGTGCTTTAAAAAATAAGATGTAATTAAAACTCTGGTTGCATGGGGAAAATTTAGGTTCCCAAATACTCTCTACAGGTGGAAAGTTTATGAAGGACTTGTCTTTCCACTACAGAGAAACCACTGCCCACTCCCCCTTCAGAACAGTTTACTGGATGGTACCACCACACTCTTCCTCTGTTCCCTTGTGCACTCGTGAGCTCAACGCTCATTCTGACTCTCTTTTATAGTTATATACTGGCAGTAAAGATTATGGCCCAGTGATCTATTCCTATAGATGAATGCACACACTCAAAATATGTTTGAACTCAGTTAACTCACCCACGCTGAATCTTACCAGTACCAAACACCCACAATTTAATGAACACACATAACATTTTCAAAGCTGCATATATAAGCAAAAAAACCTGATCCAAAATAAGTATTTGTGCATCTAGGAAATATATTCAAGTATGTATTTTTGTATTTGACCACAAATCTTTTGAAACACTTTCAAACTACAAACCTGAATTATTATTATTACTTTTGAAAAGATACACTGTATCACAATGCACTAAGAGTGAAAGAGGCTTTTGGGAAAACCCTGGCACTTTTTTTTTTGCTTTCCTTTGGGAGGAAAGAGAAAAACAGTCCCTTAGAAGGAAGATTTGTCTCTTCCCTCCTTCGCCCATGTCTGAATAAGGGGCCACTTAAAACTATCGCTGAATCATTTTGTCTGAGCTGTGAAAACAAGTATTTCTCCCTGAAGGCGAAAAAGAGAGTTACAAAACTGCCATCCATTCCATCAGACCTAGAGAAAGCTGTAAGGAATTGAAGAGCCCCCACGTGCAGGCGTGAGTACATAAACAAGTGGGTGATTGATGCTTCCCTATAAAAGCAGGGAAAAGCCAAGCGCTCCACAGGAAGAGTGTGATCACGACACGCTGCCACCCCTTGGTCACGGGATGAAAACGCTGGTACCTCACGGCAGCGTGCTGGGAATCACCAGCAAAAATCCCAGAAAAACAAACCTGCAGTTAATGCACTTCAACGGGAGGTTTTGCTGCACCAACACAAGCATAAACATATTAGCCCAAAGTAATGTAAAGATTTTATTTCAAGGGACAAAAATCTTCTGACTCCCAAAGAGCCTTTTCCAAGCTATGATACACACCCTAAGGACTCTCTTCAGTCTGGCCTTTCCTGAGACAAAAATACACAAATGAGTGGAGAACAGCACATGTAGATTTTTTTTTTCCCTGCTCCTATGTCTTTTAAAGCCCCTTGGAAACCAACTTAAGCTGCTCCAACCCTTGGCTCAGTCTCTGCTTTCTGCACTCGAGCTCCCAGCTGAGAAAGAGAAATAATGTGACCGAGTACTCTACGTGAGTATCCCAACCTATGGCACAGTTTGCTACTATCAAAGAGATGATTCAGCCTCTTCACACAGTTATTCCTGAATTCTTAAAAATACATTTTCTCTGGCAGATTTTTTAGTGTGTGCATCATCACCATGGCTAGTGAAGACTGAAGAAAGAGAGGCTGATTTTAAACAGCAGCAAAAATCATAAGTTAATTTAATGATAAATATAGCCATAAAGCAAAGTATAAAAAGTGTATCACCTACAGATCAGGGCGTCCAGTATTCAGTAATCCCAAAATATATGATAGGCTTCTCTGCAAATATAACCCATGACTTTAATAAGTTTTATAACTATTCCTTTTGAAGGAAATAAGCTGCAATTTTTATTCATTTCAAAAGGTGAGTTACAGGATGTCAGCGGGGCCTAACTATTTCCACTGAAATAAAAATTCCAGCTCTCTGCATCTTAATGGCTGAAGGATAACTGAGTTCAGCATCCAAGAACTCACCAAGAAGAGGCAGAACAGGAGATGCTTACAGACTTAAACAGTTGGTTTTGTCCATACACACAGCAGTACTGATCTATAGACAGACTTCTGGTTACCATTCAAATTATTATATCTTACAACAAAGTTAGGATTTCTACAGTCCTACAAAACCCAGCACCCCACTTTTGAAATGCCTGTTGCCTGCAGCTTAGGCCTCAAACTTTCTGAAACACAGTCCTTGACACACATTTCTAGGAGGCAATATTTCTTCCCATTACACAAATAATGAACTGAAAATTAACACTTTCAATTACATGCAACAGCAAGTCTGACATATCAAATTACTTTTTTTTTACACTGATGGTTTTGATTGTCAGACTCACTCTGTTAACAAAGAATATTTGATTTACTAAATCCTTAATTTATCCAAGCACAAAACACCATTTTACTGAGGCATCTCAAAATGATCTCTATTTATATCTGAAAGAAAAACTTCTCAAAAGCTAAATCAGTCTGAATAATCAACTGCAGAACTAGTAAAGTATAATATATGGCCAAATGTAGTTTTAAGCAAAAGCAAAAAAGAAAGAAATATTCAGAATTCAGTTATTGAAAGAATATTCATAGGAATGAAAGCTTTTGTACTTTGAGACTGGCTTTTTTTGTATGCATAAGTCTCTTACTAAAGCCAATGAGAGTTTTGGCTAAATAATGAACCTGTAAGAATGCAGCATGTGACCTTTCAAAAAAAAAAGTGTTATGATGTTTCACTGGAGAATTCAATATCTTTAACAGATAACTTATCATACAAAATTCACTTTAAAGAGGACTTCTGTGATCATTGTTTTACAGCCAGTGCCTTATAAAATGGATCAATATTCCACATAACAGAAAAGTGTTGAATTTTTTATGCACCTGATTAATGCATTGTTATCATCCCAGTAATTAAAAGGAGCGGTGTTACACACAATCACCATGATACATCTTACTCAGCACCTCCTGGCAGTTGCCTGCAAAAATTAAACTCATTAATCATTGTGATGCCAAGAAAGAAGCTTACAAAAGATGAAGAAGCTCTATTTTATGGGAAAAAAGTTCCCAAGTCAATGTGTAGGAGAAAATCCCTTCCACTGTACAATATGCAAAGCATTTATCTCATCAGTCAAAAAGGTAAACAAATCAAAATTACTATCTAAAAGGTAATCTCATCAATCTAAAAAAGAAATTTATGTTAACAAAATTGTTCATAGCCTGCTATAGCACCACACCAAACTGAACAAAGAGTTCTCACAATTGTTTCCTCATCTAAATGCAGTGAAAAGCTAATCTAATAACAAGGTAAATATGTCATCAGAATTTTATTTAGAGCTGTTCCAAAATTTGACTTTAATATCAATAATGTCACAGAGCCAACTAGGAAGTGCTTTTCTGGAGTCATTTATACAGAACCTAGTTTCCTTATTAATCCTCCCATAAATAACATGATTGTCTCATCAGACTAACAA
The DNA here is from genome assembly GCA_013396875.1 of Vireo altiloquus. NCBI lineage: Eukaryota > Metazoa > Chordata > Aves > Passeriformes > Vireonidae > Vireo > Vireo altiloquus. The sequence continues at coordinate 237,526 of VZRF01011820.1, forward strand.
TTAACATAAAAAATTTGCATGACTTAATCCAGGTTTTGTTCAGCAGTTAGGTCTACTATATATATATTGTCTCATATACCTGTCATGAGTTACAACGTAGTAAAAACTATTTAAAATTCTAAAGAATGTTGCAGCCTCTGCTTTGCTATACTTTTATGTTACAAAAATAATGTTCTCAAGTGTGCCTCAATAGTGTCTGTTGGTCAGCAGTTCTCGTATAAAATCATTATTGGTTTTGATTTGAATTTTATTAGGGAGTTACTACCTCCTCTTTAACTCTGTATAGATTTCACATAGGATTTTTCCACCAGTAGTACTTCCAGTGGACAAAATGCTTACTTACAATACTATGACCTTCAAAGGCAAGATCCTCTCTTTTCCTCTGTTTTGTGTCTGCATTGAGGTCTGTGCTGGTGCTTAAAAATACAGTGCTGAATGCAGCACACATATTTCAATAGGAAAAGTCATCATCAGCAACCCATAAAATACACTCAGTTCTCTCCCTTTTATTAATCACATGACAAAAATAGGAACAGAACAGCATCATTTTCACGTTTGTTTTGTTATTTCCAAGTGTGGAAAGGGGAAAAAAACCTTCTGTTTCTACATGTTTAAGTTCTGGTTTTCTACTACTTTGATGTCGAAAGATGAAAAACAGCGTGAATGCCCCACTTGTACAAAACAGAAAATAGAAGTCTAATATTAGAAAAGAGTTTCCAATACTGTCTCCTTAAGCCCTTCCCCATGATGAGCAATAACATGTACTCCTGGCATTCTGCACAAACTGACCACTCGCCTTGTACTTTTTCCTTGGTCTTTGCCAGCTCTCTGCCTCACTCTTTTCTTTTCCTTAGGGGCCTCATGCCCAGGGCTGCATTTGCTCATCCTGAGTGAGCCTGACTGCTGCCACCAGGGATGGGAAAAGAGACCTCTGCTGATCTGCTGTCTCTGCTGATCTCGCCACGGACAAGGGCAAGAGGTCACTGCCAGCTTGCCTCGGCACCAGCCCCGGGAGGTTTTGGCAGAGCAAACAGCTCCTCCTCCCCAAGACTGTAGGATTTCGGCACCGCGGACAGCTCCTTCTGACCCGGGTCAGGACAGGTTCGGCACCGTGGACAGCTCCCCATGACCCGGGTCAGGTCTGGTTCGGCACCACGAACAGCTCCCCCTGACCCAGGGTCAGGAGAGGTTCGGAACCGCGGACAGCTCCCCATAACCCGGGTCAGAAGATGTTCGGCACTGCAAACAGCTCCCCCTGACCCGAGTCAGGACGGGTTTGGCACCGTGGACAGCTCCCCCTGACCCGGGTTAGGGCGGGTTCGGCACCGCGGACAGCTCCCCTGACCCGGGTCAGGACGGGTTCGGCACCGCGGACAGCTCCCCCTGACCCGGGTCAGGACGGGTTTGGCACTGTGGACAGCTCCCCCTGACCCGGGTCAGGACGGGTTCGGCACCGCGGACAGCTCCCCTGCCCCGCTCCTGTTCAGCACCGCGGACACCTCCAGCGGTTCCGCCCCTCCTGTCCCCGCGGGCGGGACGCCGCTCCCTGACACACACGATTTAAAGACTGTTTCCCCTGGTTCGTCATTACTTCATCCTCCTGACCCGAACGACCCTCCGCCGGAGACCTCCAGCTCAGGGTGCCCAGTTTCTGCAGGACAGGAGCACCAGGGAACTGCCGACCTAGTCCTGGAGACTTTCTCAGACTTGCTGTCCCCTTTAAAAACAATTCGCACTAAGTGTCCATGTGCATTTAGAAGTCACCCCAAATCCCTGTTTCTGGCCACACTTTTTGCACTTCATTGCAAAAGACACCTAGGCAGGCACAGACAGCAGTGTCCCTCAACAGACAGCAGTGCCCAGCAGTACTCTTCACCCATACAACTCTGAGGGGGGAAAAGAAAAAAGAAAAAAAAAAAAAAAAACACTCTCATTTTAGAAGTTAAAGAATATTCTTATTATTTTGGAGACTCTCTGCACAAATCACTCACACATGCTAAACTGCAGGCTTTCCTTTGCTTCCGGACTCAGCGCTTCTGGTGACCAGAGAAGCGGCTCCAGACATCTGCTGTCTCCAAATCCAGGAAACCGAAATTAAAACAATGAGGAAAATGTGCGTGAGCCCAGCCCTGGAGGTGGCACTCTGCTGGCTCGCAGCGACACCTAGAGCCCAGCACACGGCCGGGAAGGGCCCCGTGTCCCCAGCCACATCGGGAGAGGGTCACGAGTGGGCACGGGTGTCCGGGAAAGGGGCCCGGTGCCTTTCTGCAGTTGGCCAGGGCCAAGGAGAAGAAGTGCCAAGATTGTTGCCAGTGAGTGGGTCACAGGGAAGAGTCAATTCAGGTCCCTGTCACTGCTGTCCCCCGGGGCTGTCAGCATTCAGTCACCTCGGGGAGAGGTTGAGGTCGATTGGCCCCATCGCTGACAGAAGTGCACTTGCTCTATGGACCACAAAAGTCTTTACGAAGGGACGGGAATATGGACAAGGATTTAAAAGATAATCCTAGGACATTTCCCTGCATACACAACCGTCCTCTGAGAGAAGCAGCCCTGCTGTTGTTGCTTGAAGCTGTGCCTTGCTTGGGAAGGCTCCCTGAGCCAAAGCTAAACCCTGCTGCAAAGCTAACGCGTCCCACTCGGGCACGAAGTATTTTTAACAAACACAAACATTATTCCCAACTGCAGCCATTTGCTTCCCCTTGTGTGTGCTTCCACAGAGGCAAAAGACACTCAAATCCCTCTGCAAACCTTACACCAGCCAGCGATGGGAAGCCACACGTTTTGACCTATCACTGGCCCTTGTTCTCTCAGTCTTCCTGCTTTCCAAATCCCCTGTCCCCCTCCTCACCACCCCAAAAGAATTAGGCAGCGACTCAGACTAGTTTAACTCGGCAGGACACAGCAGGCAGCCAGCGGCCTGGATTAGTCACTCGTTACTAAGGCGATATGCAGACGCACCCTTTGAAGTCGCTGCTCTCGGAAGCAGGGCGGGAGCGGAAGGTGCGCGCCCGAAGTTTGCAGCTTCCCCGCGGGGGCTCGCCCGGGGCCAGCGGGGAGGGGGGCCAGAGAGTGACCCAGAAACTGCTGCTCAGGGGTTAAAGAGTTTCCCTGCTGCCAGGTTAGGGGGAGTCTGACAAGAAAGCGAGGAGGGAGGGACAAGGAGAAGACTTTTGCCCCGGGAGAGTGTTAAGGGGTAAAACATTGAATAATAATAAAATAAAAATTTAAAAAAAGAATTGAAAGGGGGGCAGTGGGGAGCCCTGTCACGTAGCTTGGGGGCAGCCGGACGAAGCTGGCATTCGGCGTTTCCTAACGGGCTGACCCCGAGTCCCGCAGCCCCGTTCCAGGGGAGCGGAGAGCTGCGCAAGGAGCCCGGTACCGGGGAGAGCTGCGGGGACAGCCGGGGCCGGGCGGGTCCTGGATCCGCTCCACTCCCAGCGGGCTCCGTCCCGTACTATTCCCGGCACTTCAGGGGAAGAGAGGAGCGCAAAGACCCGCCTGGAAGAGCGGGCAAATCGCAAGAAATCACTGCCAGCCTAAAGGGGCACACGGCCATCCCGCAGGACAGGGGGCGGGGAGGGGGGGGCACCCAAAACCCAGCCCAACCGCACGCGAACGACACCGGCGCTTACATCCTCCTCCTCGCAGTCACTTCGCGACTGGTACTGGAAGCGGGGCCGGCTGCCTTCCTGTTGCAATGGACGCGGGGTCTTGCCGGCAGCGCCGTCCTCCTCGCTGCTTTGGGCGCCCAGGAGGTGACTCGCTTCGGGGGGAACCGGGAACGAGCGGGAGGTGTTGATCTTCCCGCTGAACCGCTGGTACAGTGAAGCCATTAAGTCAATCCGCGGGAAACGAGGGAGAGGGAGGGAAAGAGAGCCGCTTCTTTTTTTCTTCCCCCTCCTCTCTTCTTTTTTGGCTACAGCATGCTACACGCGAGTGAAGATCAGTCCCATATCAGTGGAAGGGAGAGCGAGGGATCCTGCTCCCTGGTCCTCTGCACTGGCACCCGGAGAGAAGCGGGGGGATCAAGAGAGCAGAGACGGGGGAGTGATGAGAGGAAGAAGAGAAGATAGATAAATAAATAATAAAACGCAATCGAGCCGTAACACCACAGGCCCCGGGAATTCTGCACCATCCAGTGCTGGGAAGGAAACAAAAAAACAGAAGAGAAAAAAAGAACCAAAACACTCCACGAAAACGTACCCCCGATAATGGCGCCTGAGTGGATCAGCATTAAATGTGCTTTGGGGGTGTGCGTGTGTTGTTGCAAAAGCAGGGAAAAAAAAAAAAAAAAAGAAAAAAAAAGGAAGGGGGGCTGGCTCAATCGCTGGCTGTCAGCGGCTCCCCAGGCAGAGGTGGCGGAGCAGTCGCCTCCGAGGTCGCATACCAACAGTGTGCACAAGCGAGAGGCAGAGTGACAGAGTGTGTGAGACGGAGTGGAAGAGGCTGGGAAGCCTCATTCAAGGCACGTTGCTCTTCCTGGGAAGGAGGATTCTTCTACAATCATCTCCTTTTCGGTACCTTCTGGGATTTTTTCCTGCCTATTTTTTTTTTTTCCCGGGGAAACAACTCA
>VZRF01011820.1:244647-324196 GCA_013396875.1 Vireo altiloquus
CCGCGGCCGCCGCTCCGCGCTCCGGGCGGGGACACCGGGCAGGGACATCGGGCACTGCTCGGGTGGGGACACCGGGCACGGCTCGGGCAGGGACACCGGGCACTGCTCCGGCCGGCACCGCGGTCCCTTCCAGCCCCGCCAGCCCGGCACGGCTGCTCGGGACAGAGGGTGACAATTCCTGTTGCTCCAGCATCAGAGGCACCCGGGTTCCCATAGCAACGGATGCTTAGGTTTAAAGGAAAGTGGCAGAGTTGCTGTCCCCTCTTCTGCTCTCCAAAATCCTCCCCTTTGACTTTTAAATTTATTTTGAGGTATTTGGATTACAACGCAAAAAGAGTAAAACAGTGTTTGCCCGTTCTCACTGAGAGACTTACTGCTGAAGAGCTCACAAACTTCATTATAATTTAACTAGTGGATTTTATGGGCTGAAATTGTGTTTCTAAACACTGTTCTTGCTTAAAGTTCTAGCTGTTAAGATAATTCCCTCTCTGATAGATGTAACTTGATCAGTCTTAAAAAAAACCCACTTGAGTAGATCATGTATACAATATTCTAAATTGCAACTATTCCCCGCCCCCGCCATGATTTCAACAGCTTCCTGATCAAAAATCTCTTTGCGTCTGAATAGTTTCATCCACTCCTTTTTATTTATGTCTTCAAAGTCAGGCCTGAAAAGTCTTAACATTTAGATGAAAAGAGAGCCTTATCTCATCAAGAGAGAAAACAAAATCAAACGCTCTATCGCCTTCCTGATGGAACTTGAAAGAAGGAATCATTTTGATCTTCACAAGTGAGATCCTGACATTTAATTAAAAAACAAGATGAGCACACAATGCTCTGAAGCAAAGGTCTGGTTTCTAAGTCGTAGTGACACACATCATAACAGAGGTAACTTTCCAGAAGCCCCTTGGACCTCTTGTAACTTCTGTTTCAGACACAAATTGACTACCAAAACCCTGGACACATAGCTCAGCTAAATTCCACCTTGAACTGCTTGAAGAGTGGCTTTATGATATTTTGAATTGGTGACAACTAGTGCCGAACAAAAAAGGAACAAGAAAATAAAATTAAACAAAATAATACATTTCTGACTTCTAAGGAAAAAATAGGACACAAAGGAATAATCAAAGAAAGCCACAAAAAGGCAAGATGAAACCACTAGGCAGGAAAAAAACACTGAGGATTAAATGTCGGAATTTAAAAGTTTCAAAGAAAGTACAGAAAAAAGAAAACATTCAGCATCACACCCCAGTTCAAACCCAAAAGAGCCTCTAAGGAACAATACAGACCCAAATACATTGTTTGTGGTTTTAATTCTTACTAACTGAGATTTCACGTAATTGAGTTTGCCTAGTCCCACATATATTGTGCATGTATGTGTGCACACAATTCATGGAAAAATTATATTAAGGAAATACAAAATTGCAATGTCAAATACTTAAAAAGCTCAGTGAAAAGCAAACAGCTAAACGGTCTTCATCAACCAAAATATCCTGATCATGCAGCTTTGGGCTGTGATTCATTTGCCCAAAAATAAATAATTACAGCTATTTAAAGGCATTTCTGATTCGAGCTCTCCCCTCCATAACAGACCAGGGACAGCAGGAACCCTTTAATGTCATGTTCTGGGCATCGCCATGGGTGAAGGAAGACGATTTGCACCAGTTGGGAAGTGCAAGACACATTTCTGTCACCCTGTTACAGCCAGAGTGACCTTGTCTAGAAGGGCTGGGCAGGCAGCTGGAGGCAGAAATATCTTGAATAACCCCCTGCAATAAGGTGCACCAGGATCAGTCTGTTGATGCCATTGCTGAAAGCAGGAGGATTTTTTCTGAGTCATAGGGGACCCAGATGATTTCATTAGGGACTCTGGAGAGCACTTCAGCCTGCCTGTACACAAGTTATCTCAGGATGTAGCTTGTCCCCTGCAAACATGTGTTATGGCAGCCCTGCCTGCCTGCTAGGCTCCTGAGGAGCTAATTAGTGCTCCTGAGGCACCTCTTAGTGCTGGCAGCACCTCTACCCTCTACTTGCAAGTCCGTGATTAATCTGCTGTTCATCTGTGCATGACTTGGAGCCCAGAGTCCTCTACGATGTGCTGGTTATGTGACCAGATACTGTCATAAAATGTGCACACCAATGGGGCATGGAAAGCATGGAGGTGAAAAAAAAAGAAACATGGGAAACATGGAGACGTGGCAGCAAAATGGCACTAAACAAACACCACATCAGGAGCTGGGGTTGCATGGCAGCAAAAGACCTTTCCAGCCCATGGCAAGATTGGAGGAGAAGCGAGAAGTTTGCGTCATGGAACGCGTGTAAAGAGGCAAAATATTTCCAAAGTATAAACGTAAGGTTCTTGTCTTTAAACACACATGTTATAGGCAACAAAAATCCTTTCCCTAAACTCTGCAACGAGATCCCAAGATAAAAATCAAAGCGCTTCAAAACAAACAGTGTCCTCAAGCGTCTCTTAGTTGTAAACTTAATTCAGTATCCAAAGTTTTGAAGGGAGGTTTGATTTCTAACTAGTGACATTTCCATCAAAATAAAGTGTGTTAGTTAAGACATTTTCCCTGCAGCACCAAAGTATGTTTTACTGACATTTCTGAAGCATTCAGATAAAAATGACACTTTTTTTCCCCCATGCTGTATAAATAAACAGTGTCCCCAAATTTCATCACTATTAATGTAACACAACCAAAAGCAGGTCAAACCCAAGCCCTACTGCCTTTAAAACTTTGCATTAAAAATTTGTTTTCAGACAAATCAGCTCAGAATAACACTGGCAAAAGAAAAAAAAAACAATCCTGCAATATTACTCCTGGATATTTTTTATTTAGATATTAGTTCTGTCTGTCAGGGAATTCAAGCATTGTTATTCATGTTCCATTCTTCTGTTCTGACAAAGCAATTTATGAGCTTGCCATCTAAATAATACAGACTTTGTTGCAGACAGAGCTAAACTAGTTTCTAGTTTTCAAGTGGTGATAGTTATGAAGCAGCTGATTAGGTGAGGTTTTTTAACAAAAAAAAAATCAATTGTTCAGGTATACTTTTTATTATTTAAACTATTATATTTTCATTTACCAATGAACTTTAAAAGGAATTTTAGAATTTCCTGGTTATTTTTTTTATGTCACTCTCCAAAAGGCCAAGTTAGAATTTTCTCTTAAAATGACTGTATTTATTAATATAAAACACCTGGATTTTTTTTATAATAGCAACTGTCTAGGCACTAGAGAGACAAAGACACAGTATTTTAACTCCTATTACCATGGTCAGCCAAGATAAAAACATCCAGCTCATGAATCTCTAACGGCCCCAGGCTTATACCTTCTATACATCTGCTGCCTGGCATCAACTAAAAACCCAACCCAACCCAAAGAGAACAGAAAATGCTTTTCCTGTGGCAAATGCACCAGTTCAGCAGTCCCTGAGGATACATTTGATGATTAATTTTCATCTAACGGGTGTGCTGGGGGGAGCATTGCACTGTGTCAAGACAAGTGACAGTAGGGCTGTGGAGGGGCAATATTTATTGTGGAATTAGTATGCTGAGCTGTTCACTTTCTTAGCTCATTATTTGTGCTAGCAGCATCTCAGAGCAAGTGATGTAGAAATGCAGCACTGGACAGAGAGTGAGTTTAGGACACAGAGAAGCATATTTTTCTCTGGAATCACACACTATTCAGAAAAATAATCTCACAGGCCTTATAATGATTAAAAAAAACCAAACCACAAATCCCTAAGATAGCTTTCCAGACCGGACTAAGAGAAACATTGGCAAAATTAGTTTTCTGAGCACCACAAGAATAAGTGGTTGAATGAAGGCTTTTGTGGGAAAAGCAAACACGATACTCAGGTACTGGGAACAAGAGACAATGGTGGCTTTAAAGGAAACAAAATTTTGGGGAAAAAAAGAAAGTAGGCTGGAAAAAAAGGCTCTTCAGGAGAAGAGATGGGCCCAGAGGGAGCCAACAAAAAAAAACCCAAAAGCATATAGAAGAGGCAGGGACACAGTAAGGAGGGCTGAGAGAAAAAGGAGATGAAGACAAGTGAGGTCAAAGAGGGAGAGAAGAACTGGACCAGAAACTGTCAGAGATGGAAAGCACCAACACACCTGGGGAGCAGGGAGCCAGGCTGGGGTGGTACAAGTTTAACTGGAGCCACACAATGGGTGCATTTTCAAAACCAGGGAGATCAGCTGCTCCAGAGGGCAATTCCAATGGCTGGTGGATAAATGTTCTGTCAGTGATCAGTAAGACAGGTGATTTCAACCACTGAGAGCCTTGATACCCACCAAGGCCTAATTAAATGAAATCAAGAGCACGTAGCTGAGTATCAGCAGGTTCTTCCCAGTAGTGTGAGCAGGACTGTTTCCAAAGGAAATGGGTGAAAGTCCTAACGCTGAGGGCACTTATAAATAGCCTGTGTGAGGCATTAGAAAATGTGCTGTAAGGCATAATCCTGCCAACTGGCAAAGCTATAGATCACATGACCAGGAAGGTCTTTCCCATATGTTTCTTTATGATTTTGCAGTTGGTGCAGAGGTGATGAAAGGCAAGAAAAGAAAGAAACCAACACAGAATACAGGAGTCAGGAACAATGGTTGTGCAAGTCTGGTGCTAAAAAATTTTATGCAAAGCCTAATTAAAAGAAAATACTGATGTACATGTGTTTGTACAGCTGCACACCACGTCAGGGTCCTGGCCTACCCCTGTACCTGGTACTGCCATTCATATCAACAGAAGTTTGTTCTGCAGACTGTCTTTCTTGTCTTAATTAACATTCTGTCTTGGGAAGCTTTATCTGAGAGCAGTTAGGATGAGATCCCAACTCCATGTCTTCAAGAGAAGCCAAGAAGTCAAGCATTATAGATAAATACATTTTTCTTTGGATGCCACGAGCTGTTGGCATCCATGTGAGGCTTGGCTGATGGTGCTGAGCTGCTCTCCACTACACACATTCTTCTCTGCTCTGTAACCTGCCAGTGTTTCCTACTCAAGTCAGATATGCCGTGACAGCAACCAGGTTGCCTGATTAATCTGATCTCTCAAGGGGGTTTTCAGTAAGCAAAGGGAATATATTTGTCTTCAGAAAGGCAAAGTAGGCTGTTGCAGGTCTATCAGGAAAGCAACCATCTTGCAAAAGCATCCCTCTGTCACGTCAGACAGACTCTGACTCAAGGCAAGAGATAAGCTCAGCTCTCTATGTGAAAGGGATGCACAAGGTTCCTGCTCCATTTATGTGCGTGAGCCACATCTGCACATCCTTAATTGCCCAAGTTGGGAGAAGCTGATGCAATTCCTCTCTAATTCACCACTGTAAAATTGGCAGCACACAGAAGCAAAATACCTTGGAGAAATTCTGAATTTCCACTTGCCAAAAAGAACTTGTGCATGCAGAATCTTGGAGAAACAGAAGGAATTTAATGAGTTAGCATTTCAAATGCATGCCACAAGATTCAAAGGGAGCAGACAAGACAAAATAATTTCATTCAAAGTCTTTTGTTTATAATACAAAGGTTTTCTTTAAACAGATCTGATGCCTCAGACTAGCTATCACTAAATTCATGGGGGTTTTATGTTGCTTGTAAGAGAAAGAAAACCTAGATTTACTAAAATACTCAGGGGATGTAATGACACAATTTTAGGTTTTGGAACCCCCCAGCTGAAAGAAAACCCTAGAGAGAAATATGAATATGCAGGGAAAAAAGTATATTTAGACAAGTGGACATCTCAAAAAGACTATCTTAGGCTAACCAAATATTCTCCCTCTCCTTTGTTCTCCTTCTGGCCCTGCCAGACATATGTTTCTTCCTCCGGTTTGGCACAGATTCAGCAATTCAAATATTCTTCTCTTGCAGCATTTACAGAGAAAGGAGCAATGATGGAGGTTCGTAAAACCCCTCCCTGGATATTCTTTAGCAATAAATACTGGATCAGGCAGTCTTGAGGGCTGTAGGTACAATCCAGCCCAGGTTCTGTCTCCCACTGGGATTACAGACAGAGGAGCTGCTGTGGGAGGTCTTCATGGGCAGTTTGAGTGTACAGAACTGCCACTGGAGGCACTTCAGGAAGTTTTCAGACAGAAAAGCATCTGATGAGTTCCAGTCATCCAGAGCTAAGTGGGCTGTGAGCAGGGACTTTACGGAGCTCAGCTCTAGATTAGCTGTCTGAAGTCTCCTGTGAAATCACCTAAAAGCAAATAATCCCTTTTCGGATTTGGGACTAATTTAAATTGGTAGATGTTTGTGCTTCTTCACTCTTAGTGCTGGTGCATGTTCTTTCCTGCCTATTTGCCTTCACAAATTGATTAGGGAAAAAAGCTTACAGGCTTGCTCATAGTTTTCTAAGTACAAATTACACCATTTGTCCGATTCACCTGTCTTAGTAACATGAAGTCTAAAAGGGCTGAGGTTCCTGGAAGTTATTTTAGAGGTTTGTCAATGTTTCTGGTCGACTGCCATTATGAATGGCTGACAAATAGTGCATTCATTTTTTAACAGGTGGGAGAGACAAGGACAAGAATAGAATACCGACAGGAGATTAGTAAATTACATCTTTACCAATTTAACACAAGTTTATGACCAAAGCTGTTTAGGGTCAACAAACAAGACAACCAATGAGTGGTTTTCATTTTAAGTACCTCTTAGAATGTACCCGGATTAAATTCATCAAAACATGTGCTTCTTTTTAATTTTACTGCACTTTTTTAAGGTATGCCAGAGGCATTAAGCTTTGCAAGGGTATTCAGCAATGTCAGGTACTGGAATACACACTGGAATGATCAAAATCAGATCAGTGATGGCAAAATCAATATGAGCTGCTGCTTTGGAAAATTCCAGGGGATATTCACATGAATCTTGATGTATTCACTGCACGTACCTAAATTTAGGAGCATTTTATTTCTAGTGGCTAGTTAAGCTGGCAGAGATCTTATTGGCATACTAAGTAATATCTTTAAAAAACAAATAAACCCAGTGCTTTGAGAAACAAGCCAGGCACACACCTAGTCACTCCTGACTTAGAGATAGATCTATAAGTATATTTATTTGCATATGCCAAGGAATCATAAAAGCATGTCAAGTGAACTGAAAAAAGTATGACAACTAACTTCAGAGATGTTCAATAATTTCACCACACAGATAAAAGCAATTCAGGACTTTGCTAAGTGAAAAAATACAAGCTGCCTCATCATGATCTGAATAAGACTGTGACAAAGGCAATCCTAGGAAATTCTGACTGCAACTGATAATTTCAAACCTCTGAAAAATGTTTGTTCTTCCAGAGAAAAATAATCTAATTCCCTCCAAGCTATACAAGCACAGAGCAGCATTCAGATCCTCCTGTTCCTCTCCGTAAAAGCAGGCAAACAGCATCGAGGCAGCTAAAAATCTCTCAACAGAGTCCAAAAAACAACTGTCCACCACAGTTTCTGCAACACAACTCCAGCAGCGCCACCAGAGCTGCATTTTGTAAAATCACCAATACTTAATGCAATTGTTGAAAAAATGAGGCCACCATGACTTAAGGAAGTAACTTCTGATGAAACATCATTTGCTACACTGGCTGATGCCACCCTTCAGGAACATTCTCAGCAATGGGCAGCTGGAACCAGCATGATCATTTATTTGGAATTTAAGGTTCTTAAATCATTAAATTGTTTCTCAACACTACATCTTCAATAATTTCATATAAACAACCACACTATAACCTTCTTCATCTTCACGAAGCGAATTTTACCGTTTTTCTGTGGGAATTGTTTATTCTAGCCATCATTCATCAATTTAAATATGTCTTTGCCTATCCAGTAACTCAGGAAAACAGAATTCACTACTGATTCTGATGCTTTAGATTTTCTTTTTTATATTGTTTCCAATCCTGCAGTGCCCAGTGTAACTCTGCAGTTCCCTGGAGCTCGTTCAGTGCTGTTCTCTCATGCTCACACTGACATAACAAAGCCTCTCCAGCTCGCTCTCCAAGGACACCCAGACCCTCCTGGGCCCAAGAACTGCAAACCTTCATCTTGGGGAGAGGGGGGCAAGCTTGGGCAAATTCCATCCTTGCCTGGCTTCTGCTTGGGCAATTGATGCCAATATCAAAGTGTGAAGAACTCGTGAGCTGTCATTGTCCATTTTGGGATGCACTGAGGCAGGAGCCTCTGGAGCCCAGAGTGTACCTCGGAAGGCCTTTCAAAAAAAGTACTTCTTTTATTCCTGTCTAGTCTCTGTTTCTAGGTAGCCATTTAAGGTATCAATTCTGGGGATGATAGTTTTCATGAAAATTTCCTTTACTGAGAAAAGAGTATCCCCATTCAAAGGTGTGTATCCTTCTATTGGTGTTGCTTGGTATTTTTGGAAGTGGATGACACCTCAAAAGCAATTATCATGGCCCAGTTGTGTCACCCAGAAACATACGGGTTCTTGAAGATGAGGCACACGTGGAACCGACATTTGCAGCGCATTATGACAAATGCAGGCAACAACTTGTCAGAGGTGGAAACATTTGCTGGATAACAGAGATGACACAACCAGAAAGTAGGACAGTCACCCCAAAATGGGGCAAAATTGTGTTTTGGGTAGAACAGGACATGCAGGAATTTAAATTACCTGGGATTTTCCTACAAAAACCATCTGCCTCATCTTGAAACGCACTGAGATTTCTTTTAGTTAAAGAATTTGCAAGAAAGTGTTGGAAACTGACTTGTATCAGGGCTCAGGTCCTATAAGGAGTATTTGAGGGAGCTGAGGGTGTTCATCCTGGAGGAATGGAGGCTCAGGGGAGACTTTTTCGCTTTCTACAGCTCCCTGGGAGGAGGTTGTAGCCAGGTGGAGATTTGGCCTCTTTTCCAAGTGACAGGATGACAGGAAACAGCCTCGAGTTGAGCAAATTTAGGGAGAGATTTAGACTGGATAATACTAAAAATTTCCTCATGGAAAGGGATGTCTAGCACTGGACCAGGTTTTCCAGGGCAGTTTTGGAGTCACTCCCTGAAGGTATTTAATGGATGTGTAGATGTGGCACCTGGGACATGCTTTAGGGGTGGGTGAGCAGTCAGTATCAACGTTCTTTTCCAACCTAAACAATACTATGATTACATGATCAAATGGAAAATGAAAGAAAACACCTGAAAGGGGCTCAAATCTTTGGAATTTCCCAGTCTCTTAAGCCTGAAAAAGTGTTACTTTCAGAGCACTCACGGAGGCCTATTTCTAAATAAGTACACTGGCAATCATTCCATCTTTGGCCTGCTTTTTCCAGGGAGCTGTAGAGCAGAACTGCTTTATCTGTGATGTGCCGTGCACTGAGCTCATGATCCAGGGCTGAGGGGCTCCCTGTTATCATGACTGAACCTCGACTGGGATTCTCATGCTGAGCTTAGCTCCTCTCTCCACCACAGACAATTCTCTAGCCAGGCCACCTAGTTTAAGAAGCTGCCGCCCTGCCAGCTTGCAAGCCTCACATGTGCCCCAAAATGCCATAAAATAGTTTTGTGTGTCAGCTGCAGTGTGGGCTGCCAGCATACCCCAGCTTAGTACTGCAGCCATGGTGGGAGAGGTCTGACTGCACCTTTTTGCTTATTTTAGGAGCAGCCAAAGGCAAGTTTACAAAGTAATCTCTCTCTCTCTTTTTTGCTACCAGTAGTGCTTTTCTACTGGTAAAAAAAGCAGGAAAAAACAATAATAAAAAAGAAAAAAAAAGATCACCCTGTGATTTCTAAGCCAACAGCAGGCCTTTAAGATCAGAGCACAGACATTAAATTAAATATGCTCCATCACACACAGTTTCTGTCTATTATATAGTTCATACTAGAAAATAGTTGTCATTTCTTTATCAGATCCCCTTGGAAACTCACTACTGTTGGACCCTGCCCTCTACTGACATGCTTCTCTTCTGAACACAATGCAGTCTCTTATATAGATGGCAACCTAGATGGCACACTTAAAATGAATCTTTTTTAAAAAGAGAGATAAAAAAAAGACAGGAGGACAAAGCCTACAATCCTAGTGATTTCTATTTTCTATGTCAAATAGCTGAGAGATGGCAAAAAGAAAAAAATAAATTTAAAATAAATATTAATAATAATCTGAAGACAATTCATTTGGATCAACACAATTTTATAAAAAAGAGTTTGCATCACCTTCTACCCTCCAGAAATAAAACTGGTACTTGCCAAACTTTTTCTCGGAGTTTGACACAGAAAATAGCCAGACCTGGCAGAAGCTGCAGTGGTGAAGAAGCAGCTGTGCCTTTCTGCTAAGCCACAGCATTAGCACACAGGGCACAGAGCAGCTCTGGAGGTGAGGGAGCACTTCCACTCCCCCCACTCTGTGCACTCTGTCCAGCACACACTGCTTTAAGTGACAAGACAGTAAGAATTTTGATATCTGTTTTCCATTAAGGCCCTTAAAGTAGAGACAATACATTTTAAGACTTACAGTAAATTTCTGAGATGAAACTTCTTGTCAGTGTTTTAGGGATGAGACCAGAGGAGCTGAGTGACTTGCTCTCATGTAGGTCTCTCCTGGGGGCAGGAGGGTGCAAAGGCTTTATCCCATGGCCTTTTGATTTACAGGATAATGACTCTTGTTACTGGCAAGGTTCAGCAGAATTAGATGGAGATGAAACATCAGGAGAGGTGCCATTTGCTAATTTTGGAAGCAAGAAGGCCCCAAACCAGGGCTGTTAC
This sequence comes from Vireo altiloquus, assembly GCA_013396875.1. NCBI lineage: Eukaryota > Metazoa > Chordata > Aves > Passeriformes > Vireonidae > Vireo > Vireo altiloquus. Next base: position 255,343 of record VZRF01011820.1, read on the forward strand.
CTGATCTAGTGCCCAGCTGCTTGTTTAAAATAGGCAGCTAATGGAAAAAGAGCACCACCACAAAGATAGTAAAAATTCCTTAAGAAATAGCATTCATTCTTCCTAAGTGATTGCTATAGATGTCCCTGGGGTCGGTGTGCGTCCCCAAGGATTGTGCTTCTTATGCCACAGTTGTTCCATGTTTGCAAGAGCAGTCCAGAGGAAACTCCCAGCGTGCTGGTTTCTCTTTCTATAGGGTTCTCAGGTTATTTATTCTAGCCAAAAGCCAGAGTTACTGCGGGCACAGAGAATGCTTTATGTCCTCCATAAAATCATTTGACAATCCAAGGAAAACTTCCCCGAGACTGTTGATCAGATTCCAAAGTGATTAACTGTATTTAGTGGGGACTTTACCTGAGTAAGGACTGCAGGGACAAACAATACCTGAGCAGGCCAGTGTAAAGCACTGGAATTATCCCTGAGCCTAGAAATATACATTTGGGAAAAAACCAACTGTAAATACAGATCAGCATCACCACTTGAGGGTGCTGCAGTAGTTCTTAAATATTAACTCAAAGATGTGCTGCCAGGCAGGTACTGTACACAGCTACGCTGCAATAATTCACCTAATTACTTCCACGGAGGCACTCAGAACATTCAGAGCTAAATTAGCACAAAATACTGCTGAACAGGAGAGCTTCTTCTGAAACAGAGGTTTAAAATCCTAAAAACCTTCCTAACTAACTGCAGTGATAAAACGGGATTCTCCTTAAAAAGACGTGGGAAAAGGAAAAATTAAGTCGAACAGAAGAAGGCCCTCAATTACACAAGCACATGCAGTTCCAACCTCAAGAAATTCATTACAAGTATAAATTCTCAGCTCTGCACACACATTTCCTTTGACTGTAATACAAGAGAATATTTTTCAAGGCATATCAAATTGATTTTGCCATAAACTATTACAGGATTATAGCCTCTTTGAATAGTCTTCACTACAGGAAACACGCAGAACTGGTCTCTGTGGGAAATATATTGAATAGTCAGTAAAACACAAAGCAATACCAAAATGCAATAGAAAATGTTTCAAAAAAGCCACAGCAACTTAAATGAAGAGCTGTGTCAAACATAATCCAGGATTCTCCTATTATGTAGAACCGACTTTTTATAATAAAAAAGAAAAAAGTTATTTGCTTGTAAGGATATAAAAGCGTGACAAAAATGATAAATGATGATGGTGTTTCTTTTGAAATGTATGAAATCACTCTACATGTGAAGGCATAGCGACTGAAATGAGCTCTCATTTGTAAAGTTTGTCCAATTTCAGTTTTTTAAATCTGACTCTTATCAGGTACTCAAGAGAGCTGGTCAGAAACTATTTCATGATACTCTGGGAAAATGCTGATCCATCTGAGTTAAAACTGCTGGTGGTGAAAGAGCTAGTTTAAAAGAAAATTTCCATCAAACTAATTTTACTCTTTGGCTTGGCACAGAGCAGATAACTCCAAGACTTATTACCCATCCCAGCACAGAGCAACAAAGTTTTTGAAGCCTTGAAGCCTTTAGTTTCTCTCAGCTCTGACCGCCTTGCTGGGTGCCCACTAGAACACGGTGTGTTCTAAGGATTCCTGAAAATATTGAAAAAGATGATGATTACCCAAACCTTGGCCTTCAAGTCAAAGCACTGCAATCAGCTAGCAGAGTAGGAGTGCCCTGGTGCAGGGCTGGATACAATCTGTGAACAGGTAAGCAGGAGGAACAGTCCTCTGCAGCGAGAGGGAAAGGCTCTCACCCTCCTCCCGTGCCCTCGCCCTTGGGGCACTGCTCAAAACTTGCAGCTGCTGTGGATAACTCCCAGGATCCACAACAGGGATGTGCTCTCAGAAACGAGAAACTGGTCCTGTTTTTGAAGAAGATAGATTTAACCCCGATGAACATCTTTCTGCAGTACATATGCACTGCCCAACAAATGCCTGAGCCTCTCCTTCCCAGCGAAAGGTGGCAGAGGGAAAGCAGTGAAATGAAGAGATGAGGGTGAAGGTGCCAAGAGCCAGAAATTCATCCTGCAAACTGCACCTCTTCTCTGGCCTCGGCACTCTTAACAGCCTGGAGCTATTTGGCCCTAGATTGCAATATTCAGCAAAGAGAGAAAAATATGCTATAGGCAGTTTACAGAGACAGGAGTAATCTTTGAGCCTATATAGCAAGATGTTGTTTTATTAAAGCATCTGAAGTTAGAGACAATATGCCAATATTCCCTCTCCTTATAAAAAGTGTGTCAGAAATAGGCAGACAATCATGACACTATGTGGGTTCTCCTACAGCCTATTCGTTTCTACATTGCATTGTTCAACCAGTTATTTTTAAATTTTCATTACTTTGCAGATGGTGCCCTGATTATTCCATGGAGAATGGTATCCTTTTAAATACCTTTACAAATGCCTTTACACAGGAGTAACATTAGCCCTATCTGCTTCCCTATGCCGAGGTCACAAACGAATATTTCCAATGAGGAAAATAAAATATGTGTATAATTTTTAAAAGTTAAAGGACTGCTGTGAGGACTTTTTTGAAAGGCAAAAATAGGAAAAGAAGGTAGAAAACCATCTTGGCCTCATTTAAAATGTAAGTCCATCTCACACAGGTGAGGGCTCCAGCTTGGCCTACATGTACAAACAGCAAACAGGCCAGAGCCAAGTGATCTGGCTGTTGGATGCACAGACAGGAACTCCTGATTATTGAAATGCAGCTTTACTACATGGGAAATTGCGCCTCCAACAAATTTTGCCAAAGCATTTACCTCCTATTAACTTTAGTCAGAGCAGGACTACATTTTGGGCAAGCTTCTCTGATTCTGTTTCACTTCCCCAGGAATAAAATGAGTGCATAACAAACTCCACCTAACCCAGAGAGGGCTGTGAAGATTAATGGCAGGAAAGCACCTGGATCCCAAGGACAGACATTTGCCCTAGTTATGTCTACTTCTGAAAAATGATCAGACTCCCTTGTCTCTCAGAAAATGGTCATGGTTGCTTTAAAAGACACATTCAAACTGAGAGTTATGAACTCCACCACCAGAATATTTGAAATTATTAACAAGTAACATGTAACACTGTAAATGTATTTCACTGGGAAAAGGTCAGCATTAGAGATAGGAGAGAGATTTTCACATTAGAATAACTCATATCACCTTCTCTTCATCAGTCATGTATTTCCATAACTCTGCTTTCTTTCAGTCATCTTATTTAGCAAAAAGAATTTATGTTTTGTGGCAAACAGCACTGTGGAAAAGGCATATTTATTAAGTCTGCCATTACAAAATCTCTTCTAGTAGATGAGTGTGAGAAGCCCTTAGCTTTTTCAAGAAATAATTTCATTATTTATTGCACAATAAATACTCCTACTTTACATTTTTGTTCAGTTTAATTACACCAGTAACATGCTGGGTAACGTTTCTAATTTTCCTCCTGTAAATAATAATTTTCCTCCTGTAAATTTCCTCCTGGTATCACAGAGGACTCCTGTAAGCACTCATTACAGATGAGGGGCAGTGACACATTAAATCACTTTGGTTTCCTACACATAAATATTTTTAAAACATTGAAATCTTTGGGTTGAAGTATTTCATTCAAAGGAGAATGTGGCTGTTTTGTGTCAATGCACACAGGAGAGAGACAGCTGTGCAAAAACTGAATTATGGTATACTGAAAAACTCCCCTAACTTCTCCACAGAAGCATTTCAAAACATTTGTCCTCCTACAAGAAGATCTTGAGCACTGCATTTTCTGCATAGCAGGGTCAGCATCTTCCATCCTTTTATTCTGTTTGTGTGCAGCTTGCAGAGAAAGGGGACAACAAAGTGATTTCATTACTCCTGCTCCATATTCTTCCTTCACAGCTTCACTGATGAGCAGGAATATTCCTGCTGTTGAGATAATTAGCACAGGCAGTTAATAAGAGATTGTTAATGTTTCACTAAAACACAAATAGAAAAAGATAAATAATTCCTCCCTTAAGATATAAACCAGAAAAAATAATTAACAGCTGGAGGGGAGGGAAAGCAAGAAGCTAGAACACACACCAGAATTGCAATCTGCTGCCCAATTTTTGCAGGAAAACCTGAGTGTTCTTGCATTATATACTTTAATCAGACATCTATCCTGCATCAGCAAAGCACCTGCAGAGTTCCCCATCGAGTTCAGTGACAGCAGAATTGCACCCAAGGTTGAAAATACTTATCCTTAGCAATGGGACATCATAATAATGTGATCATATGGTCAACTTCTGTAAGTCAGTCTGCATGGAAATCCTTGCAAGATCAGGGCTACAGATTTATAGTATGGTTACCTCATGAGCCACCATCCTCACCTTTACCCTGCGAAGAGTTATAATTCCTCTTTCACTCCTTGCTTTCTCCAGCTCTATCATTTCTCTTCCCTGTTAAGAAAAAACCTTCACTACTCAATATTTCACAACTTCTTTTGCTTCCCAGGGAGAATGAAAAACATATAAAGCAGAATTGAGACTTAACAACCCTGTGTTTTAATTCAGGACCCCTAGAAGAAACAGGTGAAACTAACTCATTCTGCCTTTCATGCTACTCCAGGTAGTGCCCTACCTCCTTTCTCTCTAGAAGACATTTTTTTTCTTGCTCCAGAGGGGTTTTCCCCATAATCCTCTTCCTAGGACACAGGCAGCTCTCCCCAAGCTTATCACCATACCACATTTTCTGCTTCCTAAGCCTCATTATCATTTGTACTTCATGGCACAAACACACCCTTCTCCTGAACACAGCCCTGGCCAGACACTGTCAGACTATCAGCTCCTAAGTCTGTGCCAACCTTGCTCCCTCTGAGCTGAAATACAGAGAGGAAAACAGATACTGGGACAAGCCACCACTAAATCTGTGCTCTTCAAAGGAGATGTCTACACTAGAACGTCCATTTCAAAACCACTGCATTTCAAGGTTGAGCCTTTCAGGTGTTTTTTGTAGGAGGTTGACTGATTCCCATTACAAACTGATGGTGCTGTATGTAAAAAAAGTACTGCCTATCAGAGTCTGCCATTTATGAATCCCTTCCAGAGCTCTGCCAAGCTTCAGGGCATAGCAGAGGAAGACACTTGTACTGCCCACTTACACACAACAATTCTCATTTACCGTGTATCAGTAGAAGTCCCCTTCCTTCTCTTGGGGACTCTGCTTCTTTAGGCAGCAAACGAGCAGGTTTTGTGGCTGACAGCAGGAAACATCCCTCTATCACTTCCCTCGTACAAAGAGAACCATGAGTTCTTTCTTCCAGGCTGTCTGCACACATGGCCAGGGGGCCCTGCAGTGCAGGGCAGCACACCACGGGAAGGCAGGAGCACAGAAGCAGTGTTTCTATGCCCAGACATCTTCCTGCTTCTGGGATTACTGGTGGGCTGAGGAAGTGTCTGACAGATCACATCGATTTCTTAAAGTCATCAGACCAAATCCGTGAGATGTTTTCTGTCTTCAGCACTGGGGAAAGGCAGTTCTGGAGGAAAAGGCAGTTTATAAAAAACAGAATGGAAATGCTTCATGTGCTGTGACAACATATTTGCTTATTTAGATTTAAAACAACTCACAAATTTACTTCTCCATGGGTCTCAGTGCCCTAGCATCATTAACTACTCAATAGAATTTGAACAGCTTTAAAGTCATCAGTTCCACAGAAGCCCAGGCAGTAAACCATTTTTGAGCTATCACTTGCTTCAGTGCAGGCAGAAGTCCATTCCCGGTCTTTAAATATGGGTTATTTCAGTCCTTTGAACAGAAACTCATTCCAGAGTCCTGGAGAACATTCTTCTAATTGCCTTAGCTGCTAATGGGCACACAGGTCAGGCACCCTTCTGATCTCAGCTTGATGATGCAAGCTTGATCCATGTGCAGGACAAGCTCCAGGCACAATAGATCACAGATGGCATCTTGTGCACCATCCATGACCTCAAAACGACCAGTGGAGATCCTGGGCTGGCCATGCCAAGCAAAATGTTTTCCTCAGAAGGAGGAGTCTTGCATATGGAAATGTGCACCACCACAGCAGGGCCGTGACAGTGTGACAATAATCCATCCATGGGTGAACAGGCGTGGACAAGGCAGCTGAAAAGGAAGCTCAACAGGAGATCAGAGGCAATTCCTTCTTTCCCAGGCACAGATAACAGCTGCCTCCTCATCCTACCCTCAAGACCTCCAGACTGCTGTAGATGAGGTTCAGAAGTTCACTTTAATCCACATTGAGACATGACTGGAGAGAGAAGCTGACTTCCAGCCCTCTAGATTCACTTTGAATATGCTCCCAAATACCTCCATGCTCGTAGAGACATAAGCTAGAGCACACAAACATACAGACACAAAGCAGTGGCATGACAAAGTTTGGAGCCTCGTAGGGCTTCCAAAATCTCAACAGGCTAAACCTGGAGCTCAGGCCTGATCCAAAGTCCACTAAGAGTCTTTTCACAGGCTCCAGATGTTTGGCCTCTAAAAGAACTGAATTCTCCCAAGAACAGCAAATTAAACCCAGACAGGTACTGGCTAGGGGAGTAGAACATTTATGAGATATTATGTTCATCCCTGGGATTATTTATATCCAGAGAACCAGGCTTCTTGTTTATTTGTAAAGCAAGTACAGCCACAGCATGCTGTCTAAATGAACAGTATTTTGATCTTTTAGTAAGCTTTTCTATTTATGCAATGGGGCAATATTTCACTCTCCTCCTGCACTCTGAATTTTACCTGTGATGCCCTTTTCTATACGCATCTTTCACGACCCTGGCAGAAATGAGTACCACAGACATTTCAAAGCACCACCAGTCATTTCACAAGTGTACTACAATGCAGTAAAATACATGGCATATTGCAACTACAAAATACATTTTAATCTTTCCAAAACCTGCTTCTGTTGATGACTCATAAAAGGCAGAAGTTCAAAATACTATTTCATTGCTTACCTTCCCTGCCTGGGCTCTGACGTTACAAACTGAGAAATGTTATGAGCCTGAATGAACTGACCACCTACAATAACCAAATTTCTTTCTACTATTTGAACAGCAAATATGCACAGGAAATGCAATAACCTTCTATATATGTCAAAAGGGCAGAAGAATCCTTAAATTTAGTGGTCTATTCATGTAATTGCAGGAGGGCTCTGCAGTGCAGGCCAGAAAGTTAATAAAAGTGGACACTGTTCTTTTCAAGCTGGAATTACACTACTTTCCATTTAGAAAAGCAATGCAAAGAACTTATGCAGCACAAAAAGCGTTGCATGAAGGCAATTTTTGATACCACCCAGTTCTCCAATTTCCCTACTGCAGATTTCCTTCTTATTTCTTACCATCTCAAATAAGAGCAGCAACCTTTGCTTTCTTAAATTATCACAATGACTTAATGCAGGCATTTTACATCCACCATTGCCATGATTAATGGAAATAGATTTGTCCCTACTGCTTAATGTTAAACAGCTGAGGTCAGGTTATATGCTAATTTAAACATCAGATAATCCCCCCTGGCATCAGTGGGATCATGTATGGCACAAAACATTGCTCCAGTTGCATTTCTGTCTCCTGAAGCCTTTCACTGCATGTTAATACACATCTTTGGTGTGGTTCTAATGGGTACAGAGCAGTGAGACTCATTCACAGCAGCTGGTATTTTGCACTGCTGCTCACAGATGGCAGTACTGGGATTTGCCAGTCACAAAAAAAAAAAACCCACCAAAACTGGCCAAAAGGCAGACCATAAAAGCAGTATATAAAAAAAAAAAAAACCAACACGTTTTCGTGGAGCAGAACTAGTGAAGCAAACTTTTCCAACTAGACAAAGATAATGGTTAAATGCTCTAGTGTCTAATGAGGTATCAGCTCCAGCTGGAATTTGTCCTGCAGGTGTGCATTTTATAACAGATCTTCTTTTAGGAGTCCTCTAGTGCTTGATAAGACAAAAAAATTACATAGCAGTCTCCCTTTGAGGGTCTGTGAATTGTGTCTTTTCTTACCAAACTACCTATTTTTAAAGAAAATTGTAGCAATATAGACTTTTACCCTCACACCATTTTACCAGAGCTGGTTATAAAATTACTGAAATAGGCAAAATCAGACAGAAACACACAAACATGACTCTGAGTGCCTCAACTTCTTTGGAAACTGGAGGGGAGGGGTGGGGGGAAAGAAGGAAACAAGAGAGAGCATTAGAAAAATATACTTACTACCTGCAGTTGGGGTCTTCAGACAATGGAATTAAGCATACTTAAAACAAGTTCTGAAATCACACTCTGGGAGGGTATCCTCCTCTCCACTGGCTATAGAGACCCAGCTTCCTTTCTAAGATATCTGAACTGAATGCTGAGAATGAATCTCCCTGAAGCTGTCAATTTTGAAGAGTAAAACCTCTGTGGACCCAATGCATCCCCCAAAACATTCCCTGAATGAAACCAGGCAGTTTCCTTTATCAAGTTTTAATAGTCCCCGATGTGAGACAGCTGATGAGCAGCCCCACTATGAGCTGGAGCTCATTCTTAAGGACTTCTAGGGAAAGAAGCAACTGCGTCGTTTACACCAAAACACAGCAGGCACAAAACCAAGGAGCGGCAAAAATGCAAAGATTCAGAGACTGTTCTCATATAGATATGGCACATCCTCTGGGAAATTTGTGAATATTGAGATGTGTCCTGATGTCAGCACTGTTTTAGCATGAAAAAGATGCTGCATTTGGCCAAAAAGCTTCTTCACCGTTCAGTTCAGTGTACACAACAAACTGCAACACGTTTACAGAAAGGTCTTCACCACTACTGCACCTGTTGCTACTGAAAGGGCATCTGGGCCCACTTCTGCTTTATTTCTGGTAATGCTCCAACCCAAGCTCAGCTGCAGCCACTGGGGTTCTGTTCTGACATCTGTAGGATAACTGGCAGGTAAGGATTGTGTGCACCCCCTGAAACATCTCAGTGATCTTGTAAAATAACTAAGCACAACTAAGGAAGTATCAAAAGACAAGGAGTTAGAATTAGTGAAAGAAAATAGGGTTTTATTATTTATATTCCAGCAGCATACAGGAACCACAGCTGGGATCCGAGTCTCAGTGTGCCAGACAACACATAAATACATGGTGGAAGCCAATTCTGGCTCTGAAGACCTCTTCAAAAGCTAGAGAGGTGGGAGGTGAGAAAAGAAACAGAGAGAACTAATATACACACATCAAAACCAGTCACAGAGCTGGGAGTAAAACTGTCTCTTTCCAGGCTCCAAAGCCTCTCCTCAGTCCAGTCTGTCAGGCTGCCTGCTAATCACAAGTTTGACATCTTTAAGACGTTCACTTTCCACAAGATTTCTGTGAAACAAGCTGTGGGGAGCTCCAAGCAGAAAGCAGGTTGAATCACATCTCCAGAAACAAAATGATCAGTTTATTCTGCTACAACTCTTCATGAATCCACAGTAGGTTATTGCTCCTTTGTCCTTTACTTCTCTTTTACCGTCTTTTTTTTTCCCCCCTAAGTAGGTCACCTCATCTCCTGAAGTATGAAGCTGTAAGACTATGAAAACATAAAGGAGATTTATTTCTCTTTGTGTGCATGATCTTCTCCACTGAAAGGAGTATGGGAATGACTACAAGGTTCATCATCGACTTCCAAGAATAGACAAATACCTTTGTTAGGCTTCTGTGAGATATCTCAAACAGGCAGGATGAAACCCTCAGTGAAGGCAGAAGAACTCTTGCCATTAAGTTGTTCACTAAAACACTTGAGCATGGTCCAAGGGTGATATAAAGGTCAGAGAACAATTTCATTTGAGAATTTTAATTTGCTAGACTTAACATAAGGCCATTAATGTGGGGTTTTTTTGCCTTCCTCTCTCAGACCTCTCAGCTCCTAGATACACATTTATATTAAATTTAAGATTTACAAGCATCATGATGGACTGCCCTTTGCTTCTTAGAGGGCTCTCAGTAACAATGATTCTTCACATACGATGCTTAAATACATATTAATAAGTTGATCTTGAGAAAATAAAATCCCCAGCAAGTTGTACCCTGGACATGTCTAATAGAGAATGAGTATATAAAATGAAATCAACCACTTCTTTATTCCCCTAAGTATTCTGATTTTGCATCTTTTTTAAACAGATTTCTGTTAGTACTAATTCTAGAGGTCTCAGTTCACACCACCAAATAATGATGTTAATACCAAGAGATGCTTGTTCTTGGGAAATACCTCCACATGAAACAAAGCAGGATTGGAGAAACCCACAGAGTAGAGCAGAGCATGCATTCAGGCTGCCTGTAGTGAAGGAAAAGCTTGTGGTTATTTTATTAAGAGGTGGGTGCCAATGTTATAATTCCAGAGCTATTTATGAATGTATCAGACAGCACTCACAAGCTCACATGTGCAGATAAACACAGAGTGTTCACCAGGGTCTTGAAGGACCTTGATTCACCAGTGGCCATTTAAACAAGCACACCAAAATGCTGACATTCCAGTCTTATGGAAATGCTCACATTCCAATCTTACGGAAGATGCTTCTAACAATAAATTAATAATATACATCCTTAAAAAGTTAATGATATAAGCCCATATTCCAAACTTCTCTGAAACAGACAGACTCTTTCTGGTATATAAGAAATAAAATTATGTGGAATAGGAAAATCTCTTTAGAAGATTAAAACAGGAAAGAGCACATTAAGAATCTGTATTTCTTAAGGTGTTCCTATCTCAAATTTTCGCTTACATTTAAAGCCTACTAGCTTCCATCGGATCAACAACTGTTATGATCCAATAATTTTCTTTGGAATTAAGCACAAGTCCTTGGACCATGCCATCATCAGAAATACCATCTACATTCCTCTGCATCTATCCACTCACTTCGTGTGGAGACATTTTTCGACTAAAAGCAGCCCTTCTCTCTGGGCATCCTTTAACAATGGTCCTTCCATTTGGCAAAGCAGAGAACACAACATTCAAAGGAAGAAAGCTGCTGTGTGCAAATAAATCAATGAGGTTCACAGGAGGAATTAGGTATCTAGCTATGCTGATATCTGATTCCAATGGAATCAAAAGTAACTATACTAATGCAGTGTCTGCTGACCTAGAGCTTTCATTAGATTCACAGGAAAATTTAAGCTCTTAAAAACACTTGTTAATAATGCCAGGTGACACAGTCATGCAATTATCTGGTCCATTAGTTTTGCAGTTTACAACCACTTGCAAGTAGCTTTCCCACACTTCGAAAACTTTGATGAAAAACACTATATACAATAGAATAGCTGATAACACAGTGCTGATACAAGAAACTCTTCTGAAGTCCCTACTTCAGTTGTATCCAGGGCTGGAACAGAGATCTCTTCCAAGGATTAGGAGAAAAGTGCACGTGAAAGCTCCTAATGCCTCTGGTGACTGTCAGTTCAGGTTCCTCACGTGTGCTGAGTCTTTGAAGCCACGATGTTTGAAAAACCCACATCTTTCTCACACAACTTAGTTGTTACAACTTGCTCCAGGAAAACTGTGAGCAGAATCACTAAGAAAGGAAACACCAAGCATCTACTAAATTCTGAGACTTCATTTGACCTCCAGGAGCAGTGAGTTTGATAGTGCTCCATCCATTAGTATTACTGGCCAAGGCTGCTCAATAAAGGCTTTACGATGAAAGCATAACAACCACAGCAGGCATAATTCTTAGTGTTCCTGTGGACAATGGCTAAATCAATACTGAGCACCAGTCTCACACTTTCCCGATAGTAACACGGTAAGTCTTCCTTCTTCATATAACTTCACTAACAGCATGCAGTAAACCATTCAGCAGGCAAGAAAAAATCCTGCATTTCAACACAATAGCATAAATTTTCCCCTTCTAGATTGTCCTCTGCTGTGGAAACAGGATAGATAGGCCAGTGTGAAGTGTGCTACCTGGGCATGTATTCGCTTCTATGAATTTGCTCCTGCACAGTGAAACTTCTCCTTTGTGATATTTAGATGAATACAGCTAATATCTCCAATTCATTGCCCATTTTCAACTTGTATCCTTAATTATGCCTGCAAGGCGACACAACTAAAACCCAGCAGTGACAGAAAAGGATCGCAAGCCAACACTGTGTCCAACTTTCCTTAGAAACAAAGCATGGAGCCCACAGTAAACTCAGTTTTCTAATCATCTGAGCTGTTAGCCATGCTATACCCTCACTGTACCAGCTGAGCTTTATTTCACACCTTTAACCTCCTGCAATTTAAATATTTATAGCTAAGCTCATTACATAAGCTTCCTTTATAAGTAATAACCACAGTAGGTCAGGAGTCATTTGATCTATTTCAGCGCCTATTTAATAGATATGAGTTCTGGCAAGCCTTGCTAAGAGCACTAACTGGATCTCCACAAATTTCAGCTGGAAACTGGGACAACCAGCTAAGATGCAGTATGTCCACCCCTCCTATGTCTACATTCCATCAGGAATCCTGAACCAGTCATGACTTAATCCTGTTCTGCATCTGTCAGTCTCTTAAAAGGACTGTAACACTGATCTCATAGAAGAACTGTGAAGAAAAAGCCCTTTGAGGCTGTTTCATGTGGCTACTGCGGCAGTGTGGCCAGAGAAGGCCAAGGCAGAGCTGAGACTGAGTGGCCCTCAATAACCACATGTTCTGACACCTTCCTGGGGAGAATTTACCCAGGTAAGGGGAGATTTCCAGCCTTAAGACACAGCAAAAGAAACATGACAGCTACTAAACAAGGGATATGCTTGGGCTCTAATCCAAATTGAAGCTATCCAGTTCTCTGTGAAACATTTCTGTGTGCATTAAATGATTTTCAAGTATGCCAAAATCAAAATAAACCAAGTACAGTTTCTTAATTGCATGTATAACACTTCTGTAGTATATATGTAAATGCCATAAATAAAGGTACTGAAAACATATAAGAATATGAACAAATGTACATTTTAAATGCCTGCAAAGCCTCAAGCTAACCTCAGTTCCTTATCTGACTTGAGAGCACAAATGCCTTCGATTTTCAACCATTAACTCTTTTGTGACACTGGGATGTACAGGCCAATTAACTTGAGGGTGGTGAAAACTGCAAAGATCCCTAAAGAATAGTCTGACTTTACTTATGTGTGAAGTGACTCATCAGCGAATGCAAAAGGAAAATCAAACAGAGCTGGCCCCAGCCACAAAGGTGATGGAAAGGACAGGGTAATACCACAGTCAGCTTCTTTCACAAGAAGAGAACTGTTTTCTAGTTAAATCCTCTTTCACAGAGGATTAAGCTACTATGAAAAAAAATAAAAGAAGAAGAACAGTGTCTGCATAACAATTCCAAAACTGCACCATCTGTAGACAAGCATCAGAGTACTTAAAATCCCACTGGCAGACCACAGAAAAAACAGTTTGGCAGTGTCTGCTACACTCAGAATCAAGTGTAAGGAGAAGCCAAGATTAAATCTATAGAGATACTCAGATGTGGAGTCTCTCTTCTGTCAAATGTGGATATATCCCCACGCATCACAGCCCAGTGAAAGAGAAGAACCATGCAGACAGGCTGTAGCTGGAGAGCAGACACCCTGTGGGGTCACAGCACAGGGGAGAAACCTCGTGCGTTTCAAATGCGAGATGCACAAGCCAAGGGACCCGAGAGTGTGAGGTGGAAGCCAAATGTGTGATCTTATACTTCATGCATGAGGCTGGTCTGGCCTGCCTACAGCCTTGCAGAAACACTCACAAACCAATTTCAGCCAGCTGGTTTGTATTTTCATTGTATTTCCTAGGGGCAGAAAACAGAGTCTGTCCACAAACTGCATTCATATTCTCCTTGTGTAAATTTTACTTTTCAGCACAGCTATGATGGGTTTAATTTCACCTTGATTTCTTTGGAGGGTAAAAGCATTATAGAAAAAATAAATTTCTTCTGCTTCGCCTTCAGCCAGAGAGTGACAGCAACATTCTCCCTGCAAAGAAACTGGTAATGCTGCAGTGATTTTTATCACTAGCACTTGTATCTCCTGGATATTAATAGATGTTTGGAAAATGCTGTAGTATCTCTTTATTTATAAAATATAACTTGGTATAATTCTGCAAAGTGATGAATTCCTCTGTATCAGGAGCTGAGCAGATAACTTGTCTTAGCTCTGCAGTTTACATTAATGAACCACGAAGGTTTGGCTTGGAAAGGGGATGATAACATCCCAGATGAGGCAGACCTACATTATGCAATCAGCATCTACTTTGTCATGACAAGGGCACAACTGCACTCCCCCTACCTGCTGCAAAGTCAACAAATGTGGGTGCACCACCTGTAAATGCATCCAGATCATTACTGGGAGTAGGTATGTCTGATTTTGGAAAAAGCACACTACAGTATTAGTCAACATCAGAGTATCAAAATTCAGCCAGATTATAAACTGGAGAAATAAAAAAAAAAAAACATAATAAGGGCAAGAAATTACATTTCAATGAGAATAATGAGGTACACAAATATGGGTTGGGGAATTCATAGATAGATGAAAGTTCTGAGGGAAAGGACCTTGTACTAAAACAGTTCTTTAAATTGGTATGAGACAATAACACCACACTTTTGGGAAATGCAAATACTATGATGGAGCCAGTGAAAGACAGAAGAGGTTTAAACATACTTCCAGAAAGATTTTTACTAAATTTAGCATTTATGGTTCTGTTCCCATATTGAGACACAAAATGCTGATCAGTTTGGAGAGACTATGGAGAAAAACAAGGAGGAACATGCAGAAGGAAAAGTAACTGAGGGGGTAAAGGAAAACTCCAACAGCTTTGTAACAGCTGGTCATAAAGGAAAAGGCAAAAATTCCTGTGTCTGTGGTGGACAGAGCAGATATCACAAGAAGAGAGGGAAAAGATTTCTAAGGATGTTGTAGCATGACCCAGGAAGAGTTTGAAACCTACCCCATTAGAATTTTTGAAACATTAAAGACACATCCCAAGAGTGACTAAGGCAGCATGATCCTGGATTGGAGCTGAGCAATGAACTAAGTAAAGCCTTCTATTTCCCTTTAGCTCTAGATTTCCCTTTCTCTTGTCAGTGTTGGTGAGCTTTGTTTCTTGCTTTTTTTTGTTTTTCCTGTGGAGGAGTGAGGCAGAATGTCCAGAGTCAGGTTTTCAGATCCTGACAGGAGATTGCAGGGTGTAAGCATCTGAAAAAATCTTTCTATTCTATGGAAGCTATGCACACTTGAAATGATAAAATTCCACAAAAAAATTCAAAGCCTTCAAACCATCATGAGTCAGAATAGGTATTTTAAATAGGATTTTCATTATACTATATGTTTCTCACTCGATTATAATCTATTCTCACTTTAATAGGCATCACTTTTGCTGACTTCAACAGCATTATTCCTCCTGTTTTCACACTCACTACATTAAATGAGGATAGACCTAGCCCTAAACTAGCAAAATGGATTTGGCATGACACAGTTTTAAAGTTCTGGGTATTTTTTACCATTTACTACTGTCCTCCAGGTTTCCTTTATATCTATAAATTGTCTCTTTGATGCCAGTGGCAGGAACGTATTTGTGTAAGACAGTGTTTGCTTCCATAAGCACAGGAAGACAGATGAACCCCTGCAGAACCCTGCAGCTGGGGCGAGATTGATCTGTAACTCAATCCAGCAGTTCTTAAATACAGGTAACATGAAAAGCTCTCCAGCAAGCTGCTGAATACTGCAGCCTGTTTAAAAACAATACAAGAAGTGACTGAGCAGATTCATCTCATTGTAACAAAATTCTCACTGAATAAGACAAGCTCCCTCAAAAGGAAAGGAAAAGGTTTTCCACTCACTTTTTGTGACTGTGTCTCCTGGTAAGCTGCACTTGTGAGTTCATGAATGCAGCAGCATGAAGTAAGGAATATTGAGAATCTGGTGCTCTTTTTGCCTCTCAGTCCACCTCCAGACGAAAGCCCTAATAATGTTCAACATTTTACACAGTGGCTGGGCCTGAGAAAATGCTCACAGAATTGCCACAACAATAAGTCTAACAACCTACAAGTCAAACTAAACTGAAAATACTCTGAAACTCCATTCTACAAAGTGTTCTAAAACTACATTCAATATCAAAGCTCTGGTAATCTCCAGCAGTGTCACATCATTGCTCCAGTGGGCATTTTCCACACACAAATTTCATTTTTTTCAGACTTAGAGCTTGTCCAGTTTCACAATGTTAAACTGGAACTTGTAAGACCTGAACGACAAACTAATGAATGAGAACTTGCCTCTTTATATCTTGGAGTACTCCCTGAAGGAGTGTGTACCCAAAATAGGGGCATACCAATTCAATATCAAGAACACTGGACTGGCAAAGGTACTCTGAGAGATTATCCTTCCTGGAGGCACTCCAAGAGTAAATAGTCCTTACATCCAAGAAGATATTTAACCTCTAAAGGCTCTAGGAAAGTCACAGTAGGTAACTTTTAGTTTGTTATTCTCAAAACACAGCTGTCTCATAAAGAATCAAAAGGCTAAAGTGTCCAATTCTCATTCAAGTAAAATCTAGTTTAGGCCCCCTTCCAAAATCTGTTTTACCCAGGAAGATAACTGGCAAACTGTAGGTTTTTAGGGAGCCAGGAGACATTAACTTATGTTGTGACCCTTTTTTCTTTCCTAAACTCTTCTACGAAAGTTGAACCTGAGGAAATCCACAGAGCTGATTATCACCAAAATTATCTTCCCTTGGAAGTAAAAATATGTAAGGTAGAAGAGTTTTTCAGGTGGAAAAGAGTTTCATTACTTTCACAGCAAAGAAATTCTGCCTACCTAAGCACATTACTAACACCTTTCTCATGAGAGATGTCATTATGGTGACTTTTGTAAAGGAGAATTTCTGATTTCTGCATAAGATATAAGCAGAAGATCCTAGAATCCTGGGTAAGACGTAAAAATAAAGTGCCTGAGATGGAGGTAAGCCCATAAAACCCAGCACTTGGAAACCAATGTCGAATCCAGAGCTGGGTTTAACCAAGGATGCCTCGAACATTGTGTGGATCATCAATCAAGACAAGCACTCCAAAGGAAATGCCTCATCTCTGCTCCCTGTGAAAGAGCTCCCGCTGCTCCTCATGCAGAGCACCATGGCTGGGAAGACATTTCGGGAGAGAACTGTTCCCTTGATTGTGCAGCCTGCCAACAGCTCAGAGGATCTCTAACAACCTGCTCAAAGAAGAAATACTGAGCATTGTCCTGTCTCAAATCTATGGTAATTCTCCGGATCAGGGGTCGAGTCCTTTGGTAATTAGCAGAATAAATTAGTTTGTTAATCACCTTGGAGGAACAAGTACCTAATCAATAGGGAGGTGCCGTGGTACGTGACTAAAGCTATTCACAGAATCACACAGCTAGAATGTCCTGGTTTTGAATGACATTTCCTACCCAAAATAGCCTGGAGGAAGAGAAGTGCTGTTGACAAATGGGAACCGAGTGAAGCTGTTTGGGAATGCAGGAACGGTGTGTTGCCTTAAGCAGTTTAAGTGAATCTGTGTGTATTGCAAAACTACATCTATGAAACTATTTCAAAGTTAAGAAGTTATTCAGGAAATAATGCGAAAAACAGGTCTGGTGGCATCAATCAGAAATTCATAACACTTCCACTGCATGGCAAATTGGGAAAAACTGCACAGAACTGAAAGTAGGAGAGCAAAGCCACGGGGAAATCAACTGACAAAATGAAACTGCCCACTGGCTACATCTGAGAACTGGAGTACCCTTTAGTATCACTGCATGCTTTGCTGTGGTAGGTGTTCACCATTTATTAGCACAAATAAAATTGTGTCTTTGAGCGCAGGGTATGCTCAAAACTTTCTGACAGCAGACCTGGAGTTTGCTTCTATTTTAAGATGAAAGGTCACAATTCACACAGCTTTTTATCCATATCTTGCTCTGACATAACCTTTAGTAACTCTGATGCCATCCAGAAGGACCTTGACAGGATTGAGGAGTGGGCCTGTGCAGACCTCATGAAGTTTGACAAGGGCAAGAGTAAAGTCCTGCACGTAGACTGTGACTGGATTGAGAGTGACACGAAAAGTCAGACATGAGCCAGTAATGTGTGCTTACAGCCCAGAACCACATCCTGGGCTGCAGGACAAGGAGCAGAGTCAGGAGGTCGAGGGACAGGATTCTCCCCCTCTATTCTGCTCTAGTGAGACTTCAGCTGGAGCACTGTGGAGCCAGATCTGTTACAGTCTGGGCTCAGACCTGCTAAAGGGGAGAGCTCAGAGGGCTGAAACACCTCTCCTGTAAAGACAGGCTGAAAGAGTTGCTCATCCTGGAGAAGAGGAAGCTCCAGGGAGACTTTCCCGAAAATTTTCAATACTTAAAGAGAAGGGGCTTAGAAGAAAGGAGGACTTTTTGCAAAGGTCTGTAGCGACAAAACAAGAACCAATGGTCTCAAACTGAAAGAGTGTAGGTTTAGATTGGACGTTGGGAAGCAATGTTTTACAAGGAGAGTAGTGAGGCACTGGAACATAGGATGCCCAGAGAAGCTTTGGATGCCCCATCCCTGCAAGTGTTCAAGGTGAGGATGGATGGGTCTTTGAGCATCCTGATCTTCTGAAAGGTGGTCCTGCCCATGAAATGGGGTTTGGACTGCATGATCTTTATAGGTTCCTGCCAACCCAAACCATTCCATGATTCTATGAACTTTCTGTGCTTCCAAAGAAGGCCTAATTGCATTCAGTTCTAGGCAATTTTCCTTTGATGGCCACAAAAAAGACACAGTGACCCTGGACAGCTTCTGTGAAGCTAAAGCAAACTGCTTGTGTAAAAGAATTATGGGCTATCACACAAGATGGATTATATATACTGACTCTTACCAAGAGTTTTTAAGAGAGCCCAATGTCTTCTTCTAAAGTGCCCCAATTACAAAACCCCAAGTTTCCCATTTGTTTTTTGTTTCCCTTCTCTATCAAGACTGTTCTTTCTACCATTTCAAAATTACTTATCGAAGTTTCTTAAATAAGGAACCTCAGTCCAAATCCCAAGATGTTGTTTTATCCAATCAGCACACTGATAAGATTTCAAGATCGTTATCTGTATTGTTTATCTGTCTTAGGCTTCTCTAGGATTATCAACTTGTCTTCCTGTAGGAGGCCAAATTATCTCTCTGACAAAATGAAAAAACAGGAACAAGCTTGTGCAAAAATAAAAGGGAAAAATCTTCCAGATTTTTCCTTTCTCATCAGATTTGAGCCACTGTCATAGGCTGGGGCCCAGTACAACCACAGAGCATAAAAATGCTCAGGAAGGGAAGGTGTCTTATGTAAGGTAAGAGGCAATACACTCTGCAAGTAAAATTTGCCAGCCAAACTAGCACAGAAGCTCCACCAGGTCCCCTGTGGACTTGTGTTGCATAGAATCTCTGATTAGATTATCATAATGATCTGATTTAGGCCACAAAATCTATTATTCTGAAGCAGCACATTATCAGAGATAATTTTGTAAACTGATGTCAACATTAGAGAAACTCAGATTACTATTCAATCAATTCTTGGAACATTAAAATAATTCCTTAGAGTCCTTATGTGTATCTAGTGCAACAGTAACCGACTGTAGTATTTGCAGAACTCAGGGCAAGTACCAAGTCTATTTGCTCAGTCAAACAAGAGTCCTCTGAATTTCTGTGAAGTTTCTCTGGCCTAAATGACATTAGCTAACAGTTGCTCTTAAAAACCTTACTGCTTTTAGTAATGAATCCAAGGAAAAAACTCTCCTGTATTGACAAGACCAATCTTCCTTGACCTCCTCCTAGTCAGGAGTCGATTTTTCAATAGCTTTTCAAAGAACTAGAAAGTCTGCTTTGGAAACAAATCAGTAAACTTCCCAGCTGGCAAGACACCAGCTTTCCCTGACGCATTCCTGTTATCAGCTAATTTAATGATGTAATTCAATCTCCCTCTGGATTTTATTCTTAGAGATCCTAAATGTACACATTCATCTGCAAGGACCCTTACCATGGGCAAACAGCTTAGATAATCTCTTTTGACTCACTCCACCTCATCAGGTTTGGAAGTGAAGTGAGGGTGAGGCACACCCTGCACAGCTCTGGCTTTTTGGCCAAAGCATCCATCAGTTAAAGAGTCAGGAAAGAAGAGCCATCCACTGAAAAGCACACATGTTCTAGTGGAAAAGCAGAAGCCCAAGCTCCTTCCCCTTCTCATCAGTACACAGGAGTAGTAAAAATCAGGCAATCAGTCACAGTCTAGCAGCCTGCTCTCAGCACATTCACTGGCACAGTATCTGGACACCCCTCCCAGACCAGCACGAGTTGCAGACCCCAGCCCCAGCAGCTCTTCACTGCAAAAGGACAAAGGCCAACAGGAACAGGGCAGCAAGCACTGCTTTAAAACAAGCCATTAAACCAATCTCAGTCTCCAAAAGAGCCCATGTTGCTCTGGATACTTCTGGCTAACTGAATTATCTGAGGAAGAGAAAAGAAATCCAGGAATTCTCCTGATTGTCTTGCCCAAAAACATACATTGCCTGAAACACGTCAGATTAGCACACAATGAATTCCTAATTCTGAACTGGTATCTTCATCTCCTCAACCACAGCGAACACCAGAGCAGAAAACACCTCACAGTTAGGCTGATTCTTCTCAGCAGATGTGGTTAACTCTCTCCCTGATAGATATATTGGAGGAAAATACTCTGCAAAACAATTACAGCATTTAAAATGGTTTAATACACACCAATTTTCCAACCCAAGACATCAAAGAGGTGGATTTTTTGAGATTTTACCATAGTAAAGAGTAAGACCATAAAATTGGGGCTGTTCAGCCTGGGGAAGGGAAGGTTGCACTGAGACCTCATCACAATCTTCCAGTATTTGAAGATGGCATATTGTGCAATTGTATCCAGAGGGATACAATTTTTCCCCTAAGCAAAATGACCAAAATTTATGGGGTTGTTCTTTACGGAATTATATATTTAAGTTTCCTTTATTTTTTTTCATTGACTGGCTACAGAACACAGGTTTATGAAGCAGTCTGATGGAGGCATCAGTTTTAAGATGACTTGGGAGCTGAATTAAGAATATCTCCTTAAAACTGTACCTTTGCTGAGCAATAGCAATCGGCATGACAGATACAGCCAGCAGTAGGCAACAGACACACAGCTGCTGCATTTAAAGCCAGGTATTGTGTCAGAAAATAGTCCAGAAGTTCCTAAAATAAGTCTCAGAGCACACAGCACAGCACTAGACTCTTGCAATGGAAAGTCTGCCAAACCTCTTCAAACCTAACAAAGTATAAGTGAAAGGAAGTGAAGCATTATTCAGTTTTGGTTTTCTAGCCTTATATACTCACTGAAAATCTAATTTTTATCTGTATAGATACATATACACATATATTCCTGAGAAAAGCCTGTGGTGAGCTACATATTACAAATTTTGAGATTACTGCATGCTGCTATTATGTCCCATAATGTATTTTCTAAAGTCATATCAGCATCTTTTTTAAAGGCTGTAATATGGGCTTAAAGCCTAAATCCAGAAATATAATCCAATCCAGATATGACATAAAAGTGATAATTTCAGAACCTTAGGAAGGACAGAGGAAAGATATTATTTAACATTGTCACAGTACCTGTGACATCCCAGTGTGGAATCACAAGCAGCAATGAAATATGGTCTTGTAAAGGTCTGACTAAATGAAGCTAGATCATTCTATTTTCTGTCAGAAAGAAAGCAGGTTGCTTTGTAAAACCAAATGGAAATAGGAGCTGTAGCTCTGAGAGGTCTCCGAAGCAAATCAGGTAGAAGTTGTTTAGCTGGCTTACTTGGAACAAATAAGGAAAATCCCTATGGGTAAGCATAACGTTAGGGACAGGTTTTGGTATTGTACCTCTCACTTCTTTATTTCTAGGAAACAAATTTATTTTATTTTTTCACTTTTTACCTTCTATGTTACTTATTTCATGAAAATTATAAGCCATATTTATTAATGTAAATCTGAAATGTTACTGGCAGTTTTTAGTAGAATTTGCTTTATTAAAATTTCTGTTGCAACAAAACCTGCACAAGTGTGTCCTTGCAGACAAGGACAAGCAGAGATAAGAGTCAAGAAATTCTAAACCTCACATTTCTTTGCTCAGATCACAGCTCGGTAATACAGAAAATCTGTCTGTAAGGCTCACAGCACCAGATCAAAAATTTTCTAGCTACATGACACAGAAGATTGTCCAATAGAAGCTCATTCTGCTGGTCTAAATCCATAACAAAAGTATGGACAACTTGAGGTTGTACCTCAAGGTACAGGCTTTTGTTGCAGGCTTTTGGTCAGATCAGGTATAGTTTTGCCTTTCACAGCAGCCTTGGAAGCCAAGGGAGCTGACAGAAATGTGGGAATGTGCCAAACCCCAAATTAGATCCAGCTCATCTTGCTGCATGTCCAGTAGCCCAAAGACGAGTACAAATGATTTTGAAGCCATAGCTTTTGTCTTCTCAAGAGAACACAGATATAGGCCTGTCTATTCCCACAGATCTCTACTGGCCTCAAACTTTAATTGAGTTTGAAAAGCTCCAACAACAGCAGTACAACAACAGTAAGAAGAAGCCAGGACCACAGCACAGAATAGCAAAAATGACTTTGTTTACAATGTTCCAGCAATTCTGGCCAGTTCAATTCTAACAGAATCTCAGAAATAGAAATCAAAAGAGGAGCATTAGAAACAATATCCATGCTACTATTTCAGAGGCGTTCAAGTGACTGAGCTATTGGTTAGATTTCAGAGTTCCTCGGTGTCTAAAAAGTGTTATAGTTCAGACAAAAAACCAACTCTTTCTGGTGAGGTTGTGAAAAATTCTCATTTTCCAGTGAGGCAAAAACCCTCTTCTCTCTCTGAACATGCAGACTTTGTAAGAATGACGAGTTTTGCAATTGAAAAGTCATATTGTTTTGTGACAGTACATACAAAAAACTCTGGTGCAAGATAGATATGGCTGCATGCAGTCTGAAAGCAGGTCTCTTCTGGAGGGCAGGCGCAGCAGAACTTCTCCATTACCAGGACAGCAATGAGACTTGGTTTGGACCACTTCTGCTCACACCTGCAAGATGCTCTGAGAGTGCATGAAATACAGAGAGTTTTTAAAAAAACACTGGGGTTCAATACAGACTGAAATTGTGCTCTCCATAGTCTGAAGCAGATCAGAATGTTCAAATATTTCTACCTCGTCAATGATGCATTAAACGTTGGTTGGCTGCACTCATTTTTTGAGGGGAAATAAAATATTTAAAACAAAAGCATAATAAACTATTTAATAACTCAGCCATCAGCAGAAGTAACACAGACAGACCCTATAAAACAGTCACATTTACATCATTGTGTTGTAATAAAAATGTCCTTAACCTGACAAGATTTGTTATCAGGATGGTGGTTTTTTCCTACAGTGTTTTCACAAGCAGGAGACCAAGAAGTGTTTATAGGTCTTTACTCTGTTTTAAAGGGGTTTAGATATCTGAAACAACATTCTGCACTATTTGAGCTTTGGCAGTTAACTATAACTAAAATTGATCCTCAGCCCTATATAAAAAATCCCATCTCACTAACACAAGCAGACAGCCAGGCACTTCACCCATTATGAAGTACTTTTGAAATAGTATTCCTTATGACAGTGGTAGCTTTTAAAATGAGTTGCAACTGAGAGTGTATTTTAAGAGGCTAAAATAAAACATCAATTGGCATCTGACAGCCAGGGAGATGTGGGAGAAAAATAACCCCTGTTAAAGATGGTCCTGATGTACAAGAAGATCCCTCAGTATTTTCAGCATCTCCATCAAGGCCCATTCCTGGACAAAGGAACCTATTTCAGCATGTGGATTTTCCCATATATGTGGTTATCCTAGCAGAGAAGGCCATCACTATATGTACTTCCATCCTAGAGCACCTGGACTAGAACCTTGTGCAGGTTTTGGATATGATGAAGTCACAGCTCTGGTGACTCATAGGTACTATTCAACCAGAATCAGTATCTTTTTATGCTGGGTGAGCATTTCCTTGAAAATATGGGAAAATGTAGATAAACTATCACTCTCTGCCTAACTATACTTCTTAAAATTCTACTAATGCTGTGCCATATGTCTAGTGCAGTATGTAATAAACTGGAATTAATGAGAAGATATTTGAGGATCTATTATCTTTTTGGTAGCACCTGCTGCAGTCAAGTTTCAGAACTCTACTGAAGATTTATTATGTTTTCACAAAGTGTGTTTCCATATGGGGATTTCCAGACTGGAGAAAAACTAAAAAATTATATACCAGTGTTTTCTCCCATCTGTGTGTGCATAGAAACACAGAACCATAGAATTTTAGGGGGTTGAAATGGACCTTAAAGATCCTCTGGTCCCAACTCCCCCTGCCATGGGAAGGAACAACACCCCCTGGACCAGGCTGCTCACTGCCAAGGATGGGGAATCCAAAACCTTCCTGAACAACCTGTTCCAGTGTCTCACCACCCTCACAGTAAAGAACTCCTTCCTAGGAATCTAACCTAAATTCCCACCCTTTCAAATTTTACTCGTTACTCCTTGTCCTATCATTTGTGTACAACATTCTTGTATATTTTTATAGTTTGTCCAGTTTATCAAGCTATTGTTGTTCATTAAATCAATAAAATAAATATTTAAATAATTTTCTTATAAATACAAGCTAGTATTTTAAGATCTGATATTTACAAACAGAGAAGGGCTCCTGGGAGAGCAGATGGTCACTAATGGTGTCCACCAGGGCTCAGGATTTGGGCCAGTTCTGTTTAATATCTTTATCAATGATGTGGATGAATAAGTCAAGTGCAACCTCAGTCAGCTTACAGATGACACTAAGTTGGATGGGAGTGTTGATTTTTTGGAGGGCAGGAAGGCTCTGGACAGAGGATCTGCCAATGGAATCCTGGCTCATACCAACAATAGTGTGACCAGCAGGACCAGGGGAAGGGTTGTCCCTTTTTATTCAGCACTGGTCAGGTTGTACCTCGAGTGCTGTGTCCAGTTCTGGGCCCCTCACTACAAAATGTCATTGAGGTGCTGGAGCAAGTCCAGAGAAGGACAAAGAAGCTGGTGAAGGGTCTAGAAAGCGAATCCTACGAGGAGCAGCTGAAGGAGCCATAGTGGTTTAGTCTGGAGAAAAGAATGTAGTAAGGAGTGTGTTGGTCTCTTCTCACCAGCACCAAGCAACAGTACAAGAGGAAATGGCTTTAAGCTGCTCCAGAGAAGGTTCACACTGGACATCAGGAATATTTTCTTCACTGAAAGGGTTGTCAAGCTTTGGAATGGGCTGTCCAGGGAGAGGGTGGAGTCATCATCCCTGCAAATGTCCAAGAAATGACTGGTTGTGGCACTTGGTGTTTTGTTTTAGTTGATGTGGTGGTGTTCACTTAAAGGTTGGACTCGATCTCGGGTGTCTTTTCCAACCTTAATGATTCTATGATTATATTTCCTAGTAGTACCCAGAGGTGTCACTGAACACATGACAAAACCGTACACCAGAAAGGACTGCAAGTTTTGAGCAGTTATGGATTAATTACAGTGCTGAACCTCCTTAAATAATGCAAGAAGTCTAAAAATCATGAGATCTAATTATTATTTACTCCTAGTGCTTTTATTTGCCATTTGTTTTTCAAATGACTGAGATTTCCATTTGCAAGTTCCTCCATAAGCATCATGGACAACAACTGCTTTTATAAATACTGTAATTGAATATTAGATTTTCCATTAAACACATGACTGCAAGGCTGTAAGATGGGAGACAGTTGCCTATATACTGACATAAAAACTGATAATACAAAGGCTATTACTGCCTTAATGTGCATGAGATTATAATAGCCAAATATAACAAAGATAGGAGAGGAACATAATAACAACTAATAACAAGACCATATCATAAACAGAAAATGCATTTGCATTGAAATAAATGTTAGTTACTTCTTAATCCAGAATGTGCACATCTATGCATAAACCACACCCCAGAACTAGTAAGAGAACATGTAATTGCAGAAGAGTGAAGTATCTCATTATGTTACTCCATACCTCTCAACACCTTTTACAAAATATATTCTTTCTATTTTACAAGTAGCAAGAGACACACAAAGTCTCCAGGATTAGCCCAAGGTCACTGAGGTCAGTGCCAGTGCAGTCAAATCACAGCACCTCACTGGAGGTTTGCTGTGTTCATACAACGCTGCATTTGTCATTCCTCGCCAATTTCTATTTGCTACACACTCAAGTGACAAAGATCTGGTTAAGGATTCTTAAATCAGGTGTGAAGAGAATACTTTTTAAAGGTATGTTGTGGATAAAGGTTAAACAAAGGGGAATTCTAGAGAGCCACTGACAAGACCAAATTACTTTTGCACACATTTCTTCTGTGCTCATTTTTCTCCTGGATAAAACTCCTATTGAAACTGAGGTGCTGATTTTTCTAAGTGTTTTTATTGCTGCAAAAATAGCAAGGTAAACTGAGAATTTCTCTGGCCTAAGGGATACTTACGTTTATTTAGTTTTCGATCTGACAGGTACAGTTTATCACCTGGCTCTCTAGGACAGGTATGCTATTTGAAAATGCAATGAAACAAGCAGTGTCAGCCTGAATTACAATAACTGGTTAATTCAAAATACATAAACAGGCCTAGGATCAAGAATCAGAACCCAAGACTAAAGATAAGCAGTTTAATCAGCTGGCCAGTGGGTCTTGTGGTATCCTGTGCCCCACGAATCCCAAATTGCATTCAAGTTAGAATTTTAAAGGAGAAAGAGAAAAGGCTCTTCTGCATCCAGGAAGGGACAATGGGTTTGAGCCACTTAGGCAGAGGATCTCATGCTTCAAATAGATGAAAAGTCTAACCATAAGGTTCTGCAGAAAAAAAAAAATAAACTATCTCTCCTCTATACTCCTCCACCATTCTATCTGAAGCAGGAGCTGAATGTTTTTTTCAGTAAGAGCTGATGAATGCCTGCTGAGGGTAGCAGCACCTACTGGAACAGTCTTGCTGGGATCTGGACAATTTCTCCTGACCTGGAACAGGCAGAAGATTGTTCCATTGTGAAAAAGAGACAAACCTCAGCCCACAAAAACAGTCTGTGCAGGTACTTGGTAGACTGGGATTAAAAAGTAAGATATTAAAGTCACATATGTGATGTATGTATCCTGAGTTTTAGGCTGTTGCTGACCCAAGATTCCCAGGACTATAATTAATTTACATGACTAAATTCTTGACAGCTTCACCTTTAATCAGCTGAAACCTGTTTTCTGAATAAGCTCTCATTCCCTACAATAAACGTGTCTGTACCATCACTTTACCCCTAGTCTGTGCAAAAATTAAGACTGATGTGGACTGAAGAGAGCCACAGGTCTAGACTACAAAATTATTACTTGAGCCATGTATGAAAAAGAAAAAAATTAAAGGAAAGAAAACTTGTGAGATGATCAATTACAAAAGACTAGAAAGATGAGTACTCAGAAAACACAGACATGTAATGGTGGATGACAATATTAATGAATTAATTTTCACTCCAGAAATTGAATAAAGCTTTCCATTGCCTCATATATCACTGAATCATTTGCCTACCACATTAAGCAAACACCATGAAAGCAGAAGAGAATAAAATCTTGGAAAGGGTTCGGTGAAGATATAAGACAATATATTTTCACGAGACTTTCATATCATGTGTGATATTTTTCCAAGCATTTTTCCGTTTTCATTTCAGTTTTCATTTTCATTTCTTCAAGTTCAGTTTTAAAAATGGGAATCCTTATGACCTAACAATTGATACAAATAACACAAAAATGTAGCAAAGAACAGTGAGAGCAACAGGATAGAAAACCATCTACTTACTAAAGCAGCCAGATGGTTCATCTGGCTGGCAACTGGGAGAAAGTGGTTTTCTGCACAAAATCTTTGCACAAACTTGGAAGCAATGAGAGAAAGAACAATTTGTATTAACAGCCATCATGAATAATGATGAGAACTTTTACAATGCATTTGTGGAAAAAAATGGATATAGACTTGCCAGAATAATGCCTCAAATCCAATAACAGCTAATGAGAGTGTTTAGTAAGTACCAACATTCAAGAGGAAAAGAAAAAAAAAGGAAAAAAAACAGAGAAAAATAGCTTTCTTCGTACAGCAAGAAATGGAACAGAGTGGTTGGTTATTGCTGAGCAATGAAGGGCTGACAGGTCATACCTTGTGGTAAGTGGGACCTTTCTGCAATCAGCAGGTAACTCTATTGCCATCAGAGATTCCTGGTCAGAGAAATGTTTGGGACATTTGATTTTGTCAAGTAGGAGTGAGGCTTGAATTGCACCTGATCTTAGAGAAGTGGTTGCAAACAGCAAAGGTAAGTAATCTGACAGGGAAAAAGTTAAAACTGAATCAGTCAGAACTGAAGCCCAGGGTTAAAGGAAAACAAGAAACAGAAACAATACAGAGGCACTTGGGTCCAGGATACACAGAGGGAGAGGGGATGCAGGAGGCTAAAGAAAGTCAAGCATGTCACGTGCTGAAAATCACTACCTTCCAATTTTGAAAAACACAACCATTTAGAGAAGAAAGAAGGTGATGTATGCAGTTATTTAAGACATAGAGGTTTCCAATTAAACAGAACTACACAAAGTGACTTCAGCAAATCCAAGGACCATCAACGTGTAGACACTATAGGAAAGAACTGCCAACAATTCAATCACCACGCTGGCAGCTATGCTGTTAGGTCAATGACCAATTCTGTTCCAGCAGGATTGAATAGCCAGCTGCAATGTTATCCCTACAACTCTGACAAGGCACTAACAGCAGAGCATAATACTTGCGAGCAAGAGCTGCCCATAGAAAATAAAGCCATGTTGAGGCCAATGGGCAAATGCAAGGTGTCAACAGGAGACTCATGAAAAACCAAGAGCAAGTACTGCATAAAGTTCATGTCAGCTGACATGCAGAACTGAACAGGCTCAGGAAGCACAGGCTATGGATTTAATCACAGTAAAACATCAGGAAAACTTGAAATGACTCAGGCATATAATGTGTCACAACAGGGCTTATGCTGTATTGCATTAAAATAAAAAAAAAAGTATTTTCAGGCAATGGACTAGAAATAACATGTCATATATCCCAGGAGGAGAGTGAAATACAGAATTCATGGGAGTCATTGAAAACTATAATGGAATTAAGACTGTCAGTGGCAAACAAGAAGCTTATAAAATTCAAGGACTTTGACTTAAATCCACTTTATGTTGCACTGCATGGAGAAGTGTCTGCTTACAGGTTACTGCTCCAGTTTCTCTAAGCTGAGAGGTCTGGAGACGTTCAAGCATGGACTGTTGACACAATAGAAAAGTTTATCACAAGCAGCACATCTTTTGTATTGAGTTCAGACACAAGACAAAAGTAGACACAATCAGAATGTGGTGAAACAGAGGAGTGCTGTGGTGCCAGTTCTTCCCGTTTATCCATGGAGGAAGGCAAAAGTGCCTAAGTGACCAAGAAAGAGACTAAAGAGCAAAGGCAAGAGGGGAAAATATGGGTTCCCTGCTCAAAAACATTGAAACATTGCAGTTTCTCCTTCCAGCAGACACAAAGTCAGGATTCTGCTTGGTCTCTTCAGAACAGGCAATTGCAGCCTAGGAGAGAAATGACCATCAAGCCAAGAAAACAGCTGAAAGAAGCTCAGACCAGGGAGGCATCCTACTGAAGCAAAGAAGCCAAGAGCACAAAGACATTGCAAACAAAAAATCTGGGCTGCTTCCAGCTCTGAAATAGCCACACAAAGGAAATGAGCTGAACTGCAGTAGGACACACAGCATCCTCCACAGCTGCCGACTTGGGGAAGTGGGGTGGGACAGAACAGTGGAGAAGCTAACTATGGAGTAAATACAAAAGAAAGTGGATCAAAAGGTGTGGTCAGGGCAGGCAAAGAGACTTCTGCTTGTGTTATGTTGAAAGGGCAGAACTCAAGCTTAAGGATCACTACAGAGTCAGTCAGCAGCAAAGTCCTCTACAACACCAGGAATAACAGGAAATGACTGACCAGCATTTACCAAAGGGTTTGCTATTAACAGGCAAATCCAAACCTCTACTGCAGATTGGCAGCCACAAGAACTGCACAGGACACTTTATGGGACCTGCATGGTGCTGCACAGGTAGCAGGAGGAAAGCATTAGGAGAGCAGAAGAAATTTTGTCTGTTCCTGGACTACATGGAGTGAATATCAGCCCAAATTATCACATCAGGTAAAAAAGGTCCCTTAACCTATGGCCATTTTACTTTCAGACTCCCAAATCCTCTCAGGCTATTTTCCAGAAGGTGAAATTATTTCCAGTCATGCAAAGGGAGAGTAAATCACAACAATTCTTACATGGTAGAGGGCTATTCCTCCTTGCCCAGGCTGTTAATGAC
The DNA here is from genome assembly GCA_013396875.1 of Vireo altiloquus. NCBI lineage: Eukaryota > Metazoa > Chordata > Aves > Passeriformes > Vireonidae > Vireo > Vireo altiloquus. The sequence goes on from VZRF01011820.1 coordinate 285,713, forward strand.
TGCCTTAAGCACAGGGCATTAGAAAGGCAGGTTGGAAATGATAACGAGTCAAGAAATGAACCAAACATGAACCAATTGCACTGAAATAGCATATTTTGATAGAGGTGTGCATTAATAAATATTAATATAAATTCTTACTATTTGAAATTCTATCAGTTTGGTTTGCGTGCATTGATTTTTTCCCAAATCTGCAAATATCAGCAAGGTTCAGCTGGCAAGTGCCTTCCCAAGGCTTTGTGTGCTCACCTCCTGGGCAAGAGCTGGCATTTTCAGCAATATTGCTAGAAATATTTTTTTTTTAATTATTTATTTTAAAATTTAACTTCAGTTATGATGTCATATTCAAAATGAGTTTTTCTTGCCTAGAATGAAATTACTCCCCATCCCTTTTTATCACCCGGACACTGAGAGTTTAAACACCTTTTCCTCTGCAGCTCTCGTGCTCTGGAGCTTCTTTTTACACACTGCCATATCCTTGTGCTTCTACACATCATCCAAACTCCCTCGGGAGCCATTACTGGACCTCTTGCACTCCTGACTGCTGCCAAATGCCTGTAACCTCCACAGAGCTACATTATTCTTACACCTCCTAAAAACATAACCAGGCATATTTCTGTTGCATCATCCCCTTCTCCATCTCTGTATTTCACCCACTTTTTTTGCCTCTTGTTGTCCATCAGGAACATCCTGTGTCTACCACACCTGGCCCTTCTTCCACGAGCAAAGACCACAGGTGCTCCTGGAGTTTAAATAAGCACATAATCCATCAATTCTCAAAACTCTCCAGGACACATTATTCTGCTCTTGCCTGCAGCTCTTAATTTGCTTCTGTCTTTGCCATTACTTATGATTAAAAGCCCTGACTCTGTCATTTAACTCTGTGAAGCATGCAGCTTATATGAGATGGCGCACAACGCAGGCTGAATCTTACAACTTGAAACACTTCATTATATTAAGAAGAAAAAAGAGGCTTATGATTAACTTTGATTTCAAGCCACAAAATGAAACAGTTCAAAGCCATTTTAAATATGCTTCTCACAGTAGGAAACAGAATAAACCAACAAAATAAACTAAACATTATAATCAACCCAATTATTACCTTCTATTAGCCAAGTGCTTAGGGGATGAAAAACATCAGCATTTTAACCCAAGTGAAGCACTACGGAGACACTGTCCTGGGGAATGGTTTCCAAGCTACTTTCAGGTTAATCCTCAAAAAATATTTGTCTTTCCTTTAAAGGCATTCAGGTGATTGGTCTGATAAGTGTGCAGGTGAGAAATTAAACCTTAGGACTAAGTTCAGGTTCCACTCTCTTCACATGTCTCATGGAAGAGCATCAGCAAGAAATATGAGGGATGGTATATAAGAGTTTGATAATAAAAACCCACTTACACACACTAATTACAAAAATTGCAAAATCTGGCAACATCATCAGAAGAATGAAGGGGAGTGGCATCCACAAGAAGGATCCATGAAGCAAATAAATAATCACCCAACCTCACATCATCGTATTTAGTACTGTCCACAGCTCCAGATCACTGTCTGGGAACAAAACTGACTCTCCCTCCTCCGTGGGATTTAGACGAGCACGCTGGATGAGATTTAAGTCTTTTTTTCGCTCAGTGAAAGGCACAGGAGGTGCCCAACTGGGCGAGATGAGGGGCCCAGGAGGCCTCAGCTGAACCACTGCTTCCCACCCTGCTGTGCCCAGGAGAGGCACTGGCCCCTCTCCCTCAGCATGGGAAACACAGAAACGTGCTGCTGAACACCAGAAGGGACTTGCCCTTGTCAATGGGGTTTTCCCTCCCTCTTCCCACTCCCTTCTTCTCTCCCCACACTTTTGTCACTGCTTTCTCAGCTCTGTTTTCCCACCCGAGGGGAACCAGGAGCTGGGGGATGGGACACTACTGAGAAATACAATTTCCATAGTAATTTGTAGGCTGCTGAAACACTGAAACTGCATCGTGGAGATGAATTTATCCTTCTGTTTTACGAGACGCATTCTCGCTGCTGTATTTAAAAGGTCGACATAACTCACCCCCTCCCCAGCTCCCTGAGGCAGCTCCTCACAGCAATGGCCTCAGCTGCCCTGGCACTGAGATGGAGCTGGAGGGAGAAAAGCTGCTCAACAGGCAAATCTCTGGGAGGTTTTTCTCATGAGAAGGCAAACAAAGGAAGGCTGGGTATGCCCAGCCCCAGGAGGGCTGCAGAGAGCCAGGGGGAGCAGCCAGGGAGGTTCATGGCTGGGGTGTGAGGGGTGTGAGGGCATCTGCCAGCTTGCTGAGAGGTGTGGAGGCCATGGAGGAGGGGCAGGTCACTCGCTCAGCTAAAATCATCACTGATGTCGTGGCAAAGCCAGTGAGACAGGGAAGTAAAATTCCCCTCCTCAGTCAGGTCCAGGCTCACCCTGCTCTAGGCCCCTTCTACAGCTCAAGGTGCTGATCGATCTTGTCCCTGCACCCTGGAGTCTCCTCATCAGTTTTCTCATCAGCCTCCTATCGCCTTCCTCAGGGCTCAAATCAATCATCAAAATGAAAACCACCATTACTCTCATGGCTGTCCTGTGCAGGGCCAGGAGTTGGACTTTGATGATCTCTGTGGGTCCCTTTCAACTCGGAATATTCTGTGATTATCCCCACTCCAGGAAACCATCCTCCTTTCTCCAGCTGTGTGTGGCAGTGAGTAGGGCTGATCCAGCCCCAGCCACGTTAAGGCATGCCTCAAACCCTCATCTCAACCAGTGCAGCAACAGTACTCAGCTCCTATTTCTCCTCTCCATTTCTTGGGACAGCCCCTCTTCCACGACCCAAAGGGGTTCACCATTTGATTGTGATAATGAATTTATGATATTTATGCTGGTCCAAGCCTACCATAAACAGCTCCCTGGAAAATAGTTTCTTTGGCTTAGCCAAGTAAGCCACTTTATTTATGTCCCACCTAAACACCTGACTATTGAGTGCTTTATTTAAATAGGACAACAAATCAATACTCAATAGAGGATGTGTGTGAGGAGGGGAAACCCAAAATCTCTATAGCTTTGCTCCCAAAACATAAATTTGGAGAAGCAGGAGGAAAAGATGCCCATGAGACTGAATAAAACTAATCTGAACACATTCACCACAATCCTTATCTCTGGAAAACAATTACTGTTACAGATTCAATTAATTCTTGCAGTGTGTTAAAATTAATAAAGTAGAAGGAGGGAATAACGGCATAGATTATTTTTGATCAAATTTGAATACACTTGCTTGATTTGGGAATAAAAGGTTGATTTAAGCTGCTCCATGTTCAAAATCAAACATTATCTATTGGAATTCGCAGTAAATTGATAGTTACTGATTGTCAAAGGTTTGGATAATGGGACTAGTTTCTACATACCCAAGAGGTATAGAAGAGTTTAAAAGACAGAAGAGTTTAAAAGAGATCCACAACATATCAAGTCAAATTGCACTCTTTCTTTGGAGTAATGAGCAAGTTGTTTCCCAGTTTTCATAGAATCATCATAGAACAGCTTGGGTTGGAAGCAACATTAAAGACCATTCAGTTCCAAACCCCTTGTCATGGGCAGGGACAGCTTTCACTAGAATAGGCTACTCAAAGCCCCATTCAACATGGCCTTGAACACTTCCAGGGATGGGACATCCATGCCTTCTCTGGCAAACCTGTCCCAGTTCCTCACCACCCTCACAGGAAAGAATTTCTTTCCAATATCCAATCGAACTCTGCCTTTTTCCATTTGAAGCTGTCATGTCTTGTTCTATCACTGCATGTCCTTGTCCAAAGTCCCTCTCCAGCCCTCTTGTAGCTCCTTTAGGTATTGGAAGGTGCTCTAAGGTCTCCCCAGAGCCTCCTCGTCTCCAAGACGAACAACCCCAGCTCTCTCAGTCTGTCTTCACAGCAGAGGTGCTCCAGTGCCTGGATCAACTTCATGACCCTCCTCTGGACTCCTCCAACAGCTCCATGTCCTTCTTATGTTGGAGGCCCCAGAGCTGGACGTGGCCCTGCAGGTGGGGTCCCACAGGAGTGGAACAGAGAGGCAGACCCACGCTGCTTGTGGTGCAGTCTGGGATGCAGTTGACTTTCTGGGGTGCCAGAGCACATTGCCAGGTCATGCCAAGCCCCTCATTAAACAGCTCCCTAAAGCACAACATAGCACACAGCATGATTTGTAGTGTCAAAGTCCTGCATGCTCACCGAGGGCCCGTGGCAGCCTGCTGTGCACAGGAGCACAAGAACCTTTCAGGAACAGATTTACAGAGGACGTGGAGAGCACCAAGCGTGTTCACCCCTCCTGAACCTGGATTTCTTACCTCTGAAGAAGCACTGCTTGATCAATAACAAGCATTCACAAAAGGCCCAAGAGGACACTTTTATGGTTATGATTTAATGTAGGCATTTACTGCCAAAATGTATTAAAAATATTTTCACTGAGTAGATTTTTGTTTTGTACTAAGGCCATATATCAGTAAAGGACCTCTCAGAATAAACATTTGATGCTGGCAGATTAATTCTCCATGAATAAATTAGCTCAGATTTATGGCCCTGGCATCACATGTGAGATTAGGCATCCACATCGTGTTGACAGGCTCATCAGAAGTGACTTGACAGTTTAAGTAACATCTTTTGTCAAACTTTGCACCTTTGCTCCTAACCCTGTTTCTCTGAAGTCAGCAGGAAACTCCTATCATGAATGCAAATATTTTGCTTTGCTAGGAATTTTTCTGTGACTTTTCTTTTTCTTTTGCTTTCATCTATAATTGCTGATTTTGTTTTGTTTTTATAATACAATTTTTCTTCCTGGACTTATTTTGTCCCAGTTACAAAACAGTACAAAGCTGGGTAATTCTTATATTTTTTCCATAATCAATATTTAATTATTTTTTGCCTCAGATATTTACTCTATGATGACAGTCTAGATATGAAGCCTGTAAAACCTCCATCAAATGTTTTTGGGTTTTTTTTCCCCCCACAGTCATTACAAATATGAGGCACCCACCCCACAACCAACACCAAAATCTACAACAGACTACCAAGGCATTGTGATCTCGTCCCCTCTGGCATTTAACCTACACAGGGATGTCACCCCAGTCCTGCTTAGGAAGAGCTGAGCTTGAGCCAGGGTTCAAGGAAGCAATCTCACAGCTTTTTAATTTCCAATTGTTCGAAATTTCCTGACTTTTTTCTAGTAGTTGCATTATACAGTATCAGAGATGTTACATTCCTCTGACAACAGTGGCAGCATAAAGCCTGGCACGGAGCTTCTCGGGCCTTACTCAAAGGACTTCCTGGGTGTATTTTTAATAAGTATATATATGATTTTACCAGATATAGTTTATTGAATTTCTTATCTGTTCTAGGAGGTCAGTTTTTTACCAAGCACATTATTTATGTCTTGTGTCATCACTCCCTAAATTCTTTATGTAGACTCATAATTTAGGTACCAATGTGTGCTATCAGCAACCATTTCTTGAACATTCCTTGCTTTTTCTCTGCCACATTGGTTTGTTTTCCTTTCCCTTAGAGACAGAAGTGAAGAAGAGCAGCTTCTTGCTCATGCTAGAGAGAGATTTCGGTCAAAAAATCTCAAAATGCCCAAGCATCAATTTATTCCTGCTGTCTTATTCGTTATTCTGTGCAATTTACAGTAAGTCTTTTGTTTTAGAGTCACAAGTGTAAGTTCCTGTCAAGCTGCAGTCTCTCATCTTGTTAAGTAATGCAACTCATGCTGACTCTTCACAGGAATCCACCATTACTAGAAAGCGGATTACTACCCATCAACAAAGGTTCAGCTCTTGATTACTGACCTAATTAGCTCAAAGGGACAGGATAACATTGTAGAATTGGTGAATTCTACAAGTTCAAACCATTTTTGTCGTAATATCACAGCAGTGTCAGACCAAGGCGTTTGTGTGTCGATAACCATTGCACTCTGTTACAGGAACATTTAAACTATTTCACCATGATGATCTGCTTATATCAGTATATCACTTATATCACTTTATATCACTTACAAATTAGTATTTCTTTATAAAAAGTTCTAGTCTGGGCAGATGTAGATATCCCCATTTCCCAACTTGCTTAAGAAAATTCACGGAGTCAGGATTTCCCCTGATTTTTCATTGGCACAATTATTTCATATTTGTAGAGGTAAAACAAAGGCAATCTTAATTTGGACAATATGCACTGATTAAAAACAAAATCACCATTAAAGATGAAGAATCACTCTTTGAGCAGACTGCTCAGCACAGACTCTTTCTGAGTATCTTCTTGGAGTAAAATATAGATGTAGAAGTAAGTTACACATTCAGTTACAATCCCTTGAAATTTCCAACTAATATTTATCCTAACCCCAAACTCCCTTAATAACAATAAATTTACATGTTCATTGTCCCTGAATTTGCCTAGAGAAATAAGATACTTCAGTAAGAGATTTTAAGGTAGTGTTTTAAGAGTGTTAATCAAATGTTTGCTTCTTTCTCCATATACTCTTCTAAAAGATAGCCTTCGCAATAGAAAAGAGTTTTATAACTGAGAGATCCAACCATTAAAAGACTTAATATGTGACCATTGTTGGGTTTTTTTCAGATATCCCTTCTCATATAAAAATGCTGAAATCCAACCCCAGACAAATGCACTTTAGAAAGGCATCTGTACGGAGTGACACTGAACGTCTCTTGCATGTCATATTCTCCAGAAAATAAAAATGCCTTGTGCTAGGTTCCTGTCAGAAGCTGCTTTTAACAGTGAGCTGACATGTTAGCAGTGGTATTATCTACTGGTTCCCTGGGTTGCAATAGGGACGGAGAATTAAACCTCACATCAATTAAGGTTTGCCTCCCATTTCCAAGATTTAAAGTGATATTTGCAGTTTTCTTTACTGCTAAGGGATCTATTATTTGGAAATAGTATCTCCAGATGAGATGGATCCTTTGTGGTAACAGTCACTGGCACAGAAAAACTTTGCACTTAAGATACCAAAGGAGCCCTGCTCAATTAAGTACAGCTCTAATTGTTAGCATCTATAATTTTTACTACAGCCATACCTATGAGGTCTCACTATCCTCATGATTTCATTGATATTTTATAGAAAAGAATGAGGAACTGTCCCTTCTCCCACAATAGAGTTTTCTTATGCACAGCTGTATGTGGGCCAATATCAATATGCATTTTATTATCTGCATTGAAGTGGAGTCCTGAGGCAATAAATACTACTGCAATACACCTGTCTAAAAACCTCCACTTTGATTCCTCTGCCATTGAGTGGAAACAGGGATATAGAGGTTAATGATGATGTCTTGTTTTTTTTTCCTGAAGAGATGATTTAAACTGGAGTGGAATAATCAACGTTTTCTGGGCTGGTGATTAAATGCCACACCTAACACATCCCCCCTTGCAGTAAAAGAGTTTCTTATTTAGAGCTGCCAGGGGTATGGGGCAGAGAGTGGCTCTTGGGAGCCACACACTGCCCTAGAAGGAAGCAAATGTGGCAGGTCAGGAATTACCCTCCAGGCCACTGGGAACAGTTGTCAGAACTGGGACTCAGGCTTAGTATTTGTTGCTTTGCAATCTCATCCTAGAATCAGCTCTGATCCTGCTGCACGTTTCACGGCATGTGTTGCCAGCAGGACTGCAGAAGGTGTCATGACAGCCTGAATTAAAACAGAATGCTGTCATTTATGATTGGGACACCTCAGTGATTGCCTTCATTTCACTTAACACCTACAGGTTATTTTCCAACTTCCTTCTTTTGTCTGCTATCCCTCTGGAGAGGATGCTCTCCATGAAATCAGAAGCAATTAGTATTGTCAACATTAGCAACATATTTACGTCTTCCCATGAAACCCCAGCAACACATAGTGAAAGCTAAAATAATACAAATACTGCTACAGTGAGCAAGGAGTAAACCTTTGTATTATCAGAAAACAACCAGCAATTCTACTTGAGATTTTCTTCATATTACCAGATGAGGAGGTGGATCAGAGAGAGATGAGGAAAGTAATGAGACATCCAATGAGTACAGCTTCTCTCTCCTCTGATCTATAAACTGAGCAGAGTATCATTTATCTGCTCTGCAGTCCTCCCAGTGCCTCCCCTCCAGCAAAGAGCACCAGGAAAAGCTGCAGAGAGTCTTTCAAACACCTCAGAAAACAGAAACAATTGTGGCAGCAAATACATGAGGAGCCTTTGACAGTTCACAGGCACACTTGCAGCGCTGCTTGGATTTCCACCACTGTGTACTAACACACTGTGTACTCGAGCTGTCTCCACCTCTGCCTCTCATCTCCTGCCCCCAGGCTTCCCTTCACACCTGCTTCATTGCTTTGCTTTTAGCCGAGTCCCAGCTGAACAAGCAGAACCACTGTAAAATGTCCCAGAAGCTCCTGTGAAAGTGCACTGCCCTGCTCGGTGCACAAAGACTGCCTTCGTGCTTGTGTGAAGTCTGAAATGGGAACTCCTGACCTTTTCCCCACAAAGCTACCTCACACAGACCACACACTCTCAGGGTAAGAGCTGCCTATTCTCTGTGTCTGCAGTGCCTGAGATACCATGGAGCTCTCCTTGGTTACTCCGCAATAAATGCAACTTTATTACTTGCTAACAAATGAAACAGATAATAACGAAGTTCTTCCCCAGAGACAAAATATCTGTTAAATCTACAAGGAAAAAAAAAACGAACAACCTCATTTTAATATCTTTGTAAATAGAAAGACCTCCTTAATCAGCATGAAGCCTAAATGAGGTACTTGCTTAGCAGGAACACCTACACAGGAACTGATTTTCAGCAAATTGTCTGAGATGGCCTTCTACTCTGGATAATTTTCAAAGTGATTACTCCATCGTGCCGGAGGTTGAGGAGTAGGATATTACAGGTACTAACAGGAACCGGTGTCCTCTATATTACATGCTGTGACATTCAGATCAATTTTCACAATGTATCACATCTCACTTACAGCTGCATTTGGGCTTCAAAGCCAGCCCATTTCAGTACTCAGCTGTATGGGAAAATTAACTGCTGTGGCTACAAAGCAGAAAAAAAAAATACATGGCTACGGATAAATTGATATTGTTCTACTGCATGCACTCTAATGTTAAATAAAATCATTTTTATTCTGAAATAATATTTACTATGAAATTAAAACCTATGTAGCAATGGAAGTTCAATTAATCTTTTATAGTTATATTGCTTTTCATTGGGGAAAATGAAAATTCTTGCAGCATTGATTATTACCCTGCATTGCTACAGTGATCGATTAACCACTGATATGTGTGTCAGCATTCACCTTGGCTGGTGCCAGGGTAGCCACACTGCTCATTCATTTGGCAGCTTCTGCTTTTTACCACATTTTATTTTCAGTCTTCCTCCATATAATATTTCAATCTTAAAGGCCTTGGCTATGCGGTCACTGTCCACAAAGAAAAACTAGGACATTGCAACGAATCACTCCAGAAAATGATATGTTTATTAAGGATGGGAGTTATTTATCAAATGTAAATGCTTCTGACTATGTGACTTCTGAGCTGGCCATCCTCATCTTCTTTGATAGCCAACAGTCCTAACATGAGGCTGGATTCCTCTCTTCCTAACACAGATATCTAAAATAGGTCAGAGGAATTGTACCCTGAATGTGCCAATTTCTCTCCACTCACTACCAACAAAATCCAGAATAAGTGGCAAAAATAGAGAGATTCACACTGTAGATGACTTGTTTGTATATATGTTGCTTGTATCACCTCTTTGGTGGCTTAGTTTCACTGATGAATAACTGGCATGAAGTTATTTTTTCCCTTTTGAAAAGCAAGTTTCGTCTCTGTGGACAAGAAATATCACAAAAGTTAAATGCTTTTAAGAAATTATCTTTTCTGTTTCAACAATGGGCTAAAATTAGTTATATCTTGTTAAAAGAAATTAATTTGTTGAAATCTAAACTGAATTCCTCACAGGAATGATTCAAATGATATTCATAAATTGTTAATCTGATGATCCCTTGCCCATAGCACATTTAAGTTGTTTCTCCCCTACTGTAAGAACTGAGTAACTCCTGTTAAAATGGAACAAAGTTCAAAACCATATCTGAATTGCTGAAATCACAAATGGAATTCTGAGGACCTTTTAGTCACTTCTGATGTAAAAAGAAAATCCAGGTTTATGTTTCTGCCCTAAACTCCGCAGCTTGTAATGAAAAAGGGTACCAGGTTTGAAAAGTCTAGTTCATAAAGAATACAGAAATAAGTTGTCACTCATCCTGCTGGGGACAGGCTTTTATTAGACAAAGACAGTGTCACACCCCCAGGAGACCTCTGCCAGAGAGCCCCAGGAATATTCCTTTAATTTATATTTGAGATGACAGGCTGGTATTTCTGCACTACACTGAGCAGAACCACCTGCTTCAGCCACACTGGGATCAGTCACTGCCTCTCTGTGCTCCTCCATCTTCCAGCACTCTTAACAAGAGTAACTGCATTTGACATCTCTAAGCTCTTCCAAGGAATATCTGAAAAGCCAGGTGATCGAAGTGGCTCTAGAACTTCAGTGCAGAGCATTATTTAATCAGCCCCCACAAAAAGAAAAAAAACACATAGAGCAAAAGAGGACAGTAGTAAAAACGTCCTGTGTTTTACATTTATTCTCCTTGTTCAGTCTTTTCTTTTTTAAGAAGATTTAAGAAGTTTGGCTAAGTAATTTCAGCTTGAAACAGCAGACTGTCCTGCTTCCAACATGCCCTCCCTACATCGTTCTTATGAATTTGCTTGTCATTGTTCACTTAAATCCATCCCAGCCTCTCCTATGTCAAGAGGACCTCGACAGTAATTCCTAAAAACCACAGAATTACAGCTTCATAATACTGAGCAAGGTTTATATCTACCCTTGTGCAAACACTGCAGTAACTCCTCTCTGCAAACAAGCTCTGTGTTTTCTCCTTCACTGCCAGTTCTCAGCACTGCCTGTGCACCTGTGGCAATCCAGGACTGGGCCCAACAAATCTGTCCTGAGCTTTGGAATTGGTTACTTGGTTCTAGGTGTCTCCTTTATCCCAGCCTCCTTCACAAGTTACCCCACCTCAATTCATGCTTTCAGGAAGGTATGAAACAAGAGCTGTGCCATTTCCCACTTAGAAGAGACATCTTCAAAGCTAGTGCTTGTTTGCTGGAACAATCAGATCCTCACCCACTCCTCTTTTTCCTGGATAAGGCTCCAAGCTTCTTTCTTTAGAGGACCTAGATTACAGCACTGAATAAACTTAATACCTGAACTATAAACAAAGCCCTTGAGCCCAAAGAAAGGAAAACTAAACCTCTGATAGTCCCAAAAAACACAATGAGAGAACACCACTTAACCTTTAGTTTTGACTACACCTGGGAAATTCCATCACCTCTGGGCCATTACAGCTGTGCCGATTAGACCTGCTCCCAGCAGGGTTACTCAGGATGGAGGATTAAAACACTGGTGTCAGCTGATAGTTCATCACTTGTAGATGAACAAGTGGGACACTTTTAGATTTCCCAGTGGAGGATAGGCCCTCAAGGCTGCTTTGTGCCTTATCAGGAAGGAAGGGGAAAGAAAAAAAAAACCTAAAAGCACTTTGCTTTGACATCTACCCTCAATGATACAGCACTTTAGTCCCCAGCAGGAGGCTCAACCTTGTAAAACAGATTGCGCTGTGAAAAAAATTCAACTGTTACTTGAAAATGCTGAAAATTAGACATTAATTCTGTGTTAGAGAACTTATGTATTTCTTTAGCATTGTATGTACATCAAACTTAATCTCATCAGGCAGTTGGCTGAGAAACGAAAAGATGGTTTTGAAATACTGAAATGTCTTCATTTGGAGATGGTTTTTAATGGACCAAAAAAAATACATGTACACACACACTAACAAATCAATATTTAAATTTTTCAGGAGAAAATAAAGCAATTCTCAATATTTTCCATTTATGAAAGCAGATCTTGATACTAACACACAAATGTAAGTAATGGTAACAGGTAGAATGCCATGATTATTTTTTGAACTTGCAAGACTTTTTGATAAGTTTTAGTTTGGAAAAAAACTTCTTAAAAGAAAAGAAAAAAAGTATTTTCAACCAATTAGGACCAGACATGAGGAGTACCTAATCAACCACTGTATTAATGAAACACACGTAAAAAAAAATACTTTACATCCAGGTGACTACTTTCAGGCTGGTAGATTTCCTGTTAGAGCCAAATTTGCACAGTTCTTATCTGCCTTCATACTGATGATTTCCCATGTTCTTTTGAATTCTTTATCTGACACCATAGTCATTTTGGAGACTAATTTTTGCTACCAGTTGGATTGTAAGTCTTAAGTTGGGGGGGTTTGGGCCAATTACTGTAGTTTCATTCCGCTCTGAGCACCATGGGAGTCCTGCTCTGTAACTTAGGCCTCACAGGCATTAAAGTCAGACTCAGTCATTCATAATTAAGGGTAATGATTATACCATGTCCCAAATCTCACAGTATCTTTGCTTTAGCTGTTCAGCCAGGCTCACCAGTTAAGATAATTTTACTGTGCTCAAAACAAGAACACTCCCACCAGATTCCAACCTACTGGGCAGCTCCTAAGATTCTGTAGCTCTGGCATGTTGTGCTTTGTGGTGCAGAATATCTTTCACCATTGTGCTGGAGAACATTCCAATCCCTCCAGAGCAAGCAGTGGAAATGAATAAAGTAAAAGAATGGAACGAATTCCACAATCAAAACACAAAAGGGGCAAGTGGGGAACTAGATGGACTCAAGACCTTTATCCGTAATACTGGGGACAGGTTGGAGGAAAGAGACCAAGGAATTCTTGCAGGTAGCCATCAAAGAACTAAGATTCTTTGGAACTGGGCTTGGGGAGGATGAGAAATTACTTTGTAACCTTCAGTCCCATTTTCCCAGAAAACAATTAGACCGAGGCTTGCTTTTGTTTTAACAAAAGTAGGATGTGGTTCTTGGGATAAGTTAGATAAGGACAGATTAATTCTCCATTCCCAAGGAACCCTTTCTCAATCTTCACCCTTAAACATCATTGAGTGGCTCTTCTTATTCCCACTCCCCTCTCCTGGAAAAGCCTTAAGTCAAACAGAAACTGCCAACACGTAAATTTACACCAACTTCACATCCTTTCAATCAAAAATAGTTCTGAATGTAAAAAGCTTGGTGATGATTTATAATGTTGAGTAAGGCCACATGTGGACCTCACTTAGTTCCATGCTTTAGTGGGCTGGATGTTCTACAAACCATTGTCAAGCTCATAAACAACTGCCAGTATAAACAAACAGTTTGACCCTTTGGGGATGCTCAGCACTAGTCAAGCAATGGAATATCACAGCACACACCTATTTTACCTCCTCATGGCTGCAGATTATGGAAACTTGGCATAAAATAAACTTCTTAGGCAGTCAGGGTAGATTCATGAAGAAAACACGTGACACGGTGGTCTACCAGGAGTTCAGAGGGTTTCTTTGCTTAGAAGTAAATTAACCAATCGTTAAGCTGGGGAGAAGGGGGAGTTGTTTGTTTTTGGTTTTTTCTACGTACACACAGTTAACAAAACCTTTTTGTCCCAAACCTCACACTCCACAGAACTTTGGCATTGCTTTCTCATGAAACTGGAGCTGTGTAGAAAGTTAGAATTTACATCCTAGAACAGAAGCCAAATTAGTGCATCGGAGTGATAAGACCTAACACCAGTGAATAAGCTTCTGCAGTGATCTTATAAACCTGTCCTGTGGGCAAACTCTGCTCTACTTTCAGAAGTCTATTGTAACAGTACTGAATGTGGGAATTTGGAAGCAAACCACAAGACTTGTGCCCTTATTTGCATGGTAATCCCTTCAATGCTTTTCCATGTCACAGCTATTTCACAGCTTGCAGACATTAGTGTCAACCCTGACTTCAAAGTGAAAGTTCAAGGCCTTTGCTTATGTGTGCACCAGACTAACACAGTGAATGACACTGATTCTTTCCCACAGTAAAGTTCTTTGGCTAAACACTTTGAAGTACAGTGCCAAAAAATGCACTGGTTGCAGATCTCTGACAAATCTCACCAAATTCTGTCATGGTGAAATAAAATAAATCGAAAGTATTTTTCTCTGAACAGGACAAAAATAATGTTCAAAGCTCAAAAATGCACATGAAATCACATTTGTTATTAGTCTTTTGTTTGCAGGCACAAAGCAGCAATCTTTTGTTACATAACATACTGGAAGAGGCTCAAACACTTTGCTTGTTCTTCCTTGAAGAACTTGAGTAAGAAGGCAATACCTATGGAGAAATGACACATATATGCTGTGCTTCCCTTCTGCTCTTTCTCTCAGCTCTTACTTGCTCTGGGAAACCTGGCTAGGTTATCTCAAGGGCCCTGGCCTCTCACTCACAGTAGCAGCTCCAGAACCTTAGGTGAGGATGATGCTGTGCCTTAATAACCTCAGAGCGCAGCACTCTTCTGTTTTTCAGGTCCCCAGGGTTTCATTAGAGAATCTGCTGAATCAGGCTTGTATAGTCTGTCATTAACTGCAGAATTTAATTATGCTGATTTGCATTTAGGAAAGACTGAAGCTTGCTGAGTTGTTGCTGCTATCATGCTGTGTTTATCTTTTACTCTGTTTTCTAAGGGGTTTTTTTACAGTGCATAAAGGTCAGGGGGACAAACATTCTCAGCGCAAAGCCACTCCTGAAGATGCAGTCACACTGGGGACTTGGACAAATGCTTGCTGGTAAAGGAACAGACTCAGTAGCAGCACCGGAGTGTGCCTACCCCACACATCAGAACAGCCAACACCAGCCTCGCACAATCAAAAGAAATTATGAGAAAAGCAAGATGATCCATTGAGACTCCGACATGCACCCACGAGACATACATTTGCAAACTGCTTATTTAAAACATATGAGTTCCTGTACCCATAATGTCATTGAGAAAATGCCTGCTGACTTCAACAAGAGCTCTGCTAAGCTTGACACTTTTGGTAATCGCATCTGTGTCACTGAACTGCTGATCAAGCTTTCTGCTCGCTTTTAACTACATCACCCTGGATGAGGAATTGATAAAAAAACATCCCAGATTGTTCTCTCACTGTTGGAGCTTCAGTGATCTTGCCTGCAGTATTAATATGGTTTATATTCTGAGTATTGACAAAAAGAAGTTATTTCCTTCAGAGTTCTTGCAGAGTGGAGAATAAGAAGTGTGCTGCTGTAGCTGAAAGCCTCTTTTCATATCTTGCAGGGTCTCTACTGCACTGAGTTCCTACTTCAGGTGTCTGTACAACACCACAGGTTTAAGAAGCCCTGTGAAAAGCTCTTTTCATTCTCATTCTAAATACAGCCAAACACAATCACTCTGTGCCAAAAGAAAAAGACTGTAGCTGGTAAGGAAATTAAATTTGCTCCAGATCATCCAGTAAGGCATCATAACATAAATGATGGAGAGATAACAATCAAGACATGCATAAAAGTGTATCAGAGAGCACTTTAAAAGTTTAAGGCTTTATCTAAAAGAGCAAAAATCCACCTGGTAATCATGTCTTTTTTTCTTTTTGACTGGTGGATGGATTAATAAGAAAAACAATGTATTAACAGCGCTAATGTGACATCTGCTCTGTATTATTCATTTATCTCACAGCTCTTTTGAATCCCAGTAAATGCTACACCTTTTGCCAATTTTTTTAAATGGAGGATTGCATTTCCAGAACCCAAGATATTCAAGATATTCAAGATAGCTCATAAATTTTTCTCCAGTGCAACCCACCCCTTACTGGGCCTTGTTTCCCAAAAATGCAGAGACCCTTCACTAAGAATCTTCAACGTGCCTTTTCAAACACTGGAAAAATGAAAGCTTCCTACAGAAATCACTCCTGTAATTCTTTCTTTCACACCATCAGAGTTTAAAAGATTGTATATTAGAACATAAAAAGAATTGTGGGTCTCTTTTTTTTTTTAA
Organism: Vireo altiloquus; assembly: GCA_013396875.1. Lineage (NCBI taxonomy): Eukaryota > Metazoa > Chordata > Aves > Passeriformes > Vireonidae > Vireo > Vireo altiloquus. The sequence continues at coordinate 301,652 of VZRF01011820.1, forward strand.
ATTTCAATATATTTTTCATTGTAATTTCTCAACTGAACCTGCATTGAAAAGCTCAAACAAAAATCCAGAAAATCTAAATTGCTTCATTATCTTTGCACCCATGCTAAACCCATGCTCAAAAACATTTCAATGTTTCCTCTTAACAGGAAGATCTACTTAACAGGAAGATCCTCTTAACAGAGATCTACTGCAGAGACTGACAGAAATTTTAAGATATGAAGAATTTGTGGAAATTTTTTCACTCTCTCTGAAATTGCTTTCAAGCTCCTGGAATGCATTGCTAAGCACTACACAGAAATGATCCTGTTTAGACTATTAGATTTCAATTTACATCACAGAAAAATGCATTTGTGAAGTATTTATATACACAAAGAAGCATAACATTAACCGCACAGTGGAGATGTTATCACTTACAGCCACCGAGTGCCTCAACTACAAATTAGAGGATAATTAATTTAAAATAGTCCTGTATTAAAACACAGAATAGAGTAGTTAGTGGAAAAAGCTGTAATAGTTCCCAGGGTAGAATCTTTATAGAAAGGATATGAATGTTACATCAATTTGCTTAACGATGAAAGTTTGGAACAGGTTGTAGGGCAGGGTTTACCTTACACAATAAAGGGTCTTAAGCAAGACTTAGGAGCACAGCTTGACATTAATAGCAAATTTGTCTCAGCCCCACTCTGAGATCCTGTTTCACCAGATCTCTATTGACTGCATTCCTGAGACATAAAAGCGAAGCCTGTCGCTCATTTTTTTACAGGGTTACAAGCAATCAAAAATTATTAGATACATTCTTTGGGGCAAACACAAGCAGTTGTGGGAGACCCACAGTGCCTGAAGCTGGGTAGGGGCAGGGTGAGAGCAGTGCAGCTCCCAGCACTCGCTGCATCACTGTTGTGTAAGACCATGCCTGCAAACACTCACCCACACGAGCATCCCTTCACATGACACTCCTCAGGGAGTTCCAAGTATAAAGCACGATGCAAGTTGTTCATGCACTTAAACATTTACAGGTTCAAAGCCTTGACTTCCACTTAGGCCTGAGATGAGGGAAATTATGTCTGCTCAAGGCCAAACTGTTCCAATTGCATATTTAACTTTACAGTAAGCATGTTTTTTCTTACGGAACAGACCTTTATTTTAGTATGCATATAATGCATTTGTCCTTCCTAAATTTTTCTTTACACATTTCTGTAGAAACCCACAGTGTAGCTGGCAATTAAAATCAAGAGATAACCTTCTACATGGAGAGAATTTCATTCTTCTCAAGCACTTAGAAGGACACACACGTTGTTGTGACGTCGTTTCCTCCCACCCCATTCACTGAAATATTAACATACATTTATTGTAGGTTTTTAACTTCAGGTTATTTGATGTTTTTTAGCATATTCAAATATGTCTGTAACCTCAGTGCACACACTTGGAAAAACGAATGCATATAACAGCAGTGAATAATATATATAAATTAAACAAAGTTGATCCATTTTGAGGAATACTTCATGTTTCCTAAGAAAACATGAAGTAGGTTCTCCTATGGCAGAACCCTCATATCTCAGGTAATTGTAGTCTTTGCATCTGCTTTCCATTATGCTGCAGGAATTCTGAGACAACAAACCAGATTTTTTCTGCGCTATTTCAATAACATTCAAGAAAAACAGTCATTCATACTCGACATTTTCAAATGCCTAGGTAAATTCTTATGGTTATTAAGTTATTTTTCATGTTTCAAAAGATTATTTTATATGTAAAAAATGCTATTTTTAATTTTAAAACTAGTAAGAGGATTAGTGGTGGAGGATTTCTTTACAGTGCCAAAAAACTGAATTTCATAGCAATCACGAAGTACTGCATGATTGCCCACAGTCTTCCCCCAATGATTCCTTTATATTCCCATGGAAATAGTAACCTGTGACTGCAATAAAGTAAATCAACAGCTGTGCATTACTTCAGGATAGTGTTGCTATTAATGTTTTTCACCTTCCAATGATGAAGAGAGACTTCCTGTAGTAAAAATTGTGCATAAATCACAAAATAGTTTGTGTTTAAATAACCTCAAAAATCATGTTGTTGCAAGTCCCCTGACACAGGCAGGGGCACCTCCCACTAAACCAGCTTTCTCAGAGATCCATCCAACCTGGCCTTGAACACTTCCAGGGATGGGGCATCCACAGATTCTCTGGGAAACCAGTTCCAGTGCCTCACCACCCTCACAGGAAAGAATCCCTTTCCAATATCCAGTCTAAACCTGTGCTTTTCCAGTTTAAACCCATTACCTCTTTTCTCATCACTGCATGCCCTTGTCAAAAGTGTCTCCTCAGGTGTCATATAGCCCTGGTACTGGAAAGCTCTCTAAGGTCTGCCCAGAGCCTTCTCTTCTCCAGTATGAACAGTTCTAACTCTCTCAGCCTGTCTTCTCAGGAGTGGTGCTCCAGCCCTCTGAGCATCTCTGTGGCTTCCTCTGAACTCATTCCAACAGCTGCATATCTCTTTTGTGCTGAGGACCCGAGATGAAGGCAGTACTGCAGGTGAGGCCTCAAAAAATACAGATTGTTGGAAAGCACACCACTGTTTTCTCAGGAGATTAGAAAATAGCTTTAAAATGGCTTTAATAAAAGACAAGGAACTTCAATTAAAAAAAAAAAAAAAAGAAAAAGAGTTCACAGCCAGCTTCTTCTGCCTGTAATAAAGCTGATATCTGTAAGCTACTTCCTGCAAACAAGTCCTTATAGAGCCAGGACTCAAATTTGCAGAATAATTGTATCACCCAGACTGATATTAATTTTGAAGAAAAATCGGGAGTTCTGAATTATTAAAGAAGATTGTCATTGAAGTTTTCATTGAACATCCATATCCTGAAGCCATATAAATGTCACAAAAAGCCACAGCACTTTGGCTCTGATTCAGGGTAATTCTTAATCAGTCAATCAAACTACCTCTGTATTTAAAGCTAAGTGTGTGCACAGTGTTTCCTGCTAAATCAGGCCTCAAATTACCATTTCACTTTATGAATCTGTGACTATCATGTTTCTAAGCAGAACAAAGGGTCTTAAATTCCACAGAAAATACTTACGGACCTCAACAGAACCTTCTTTGTCTCTACAGAGGTAAAACTACTACATACCAAAGTAGGAATTCATAGTCCATTTGCTTTTCCATGTCAATTCCCCTGGTGAACAGTTGGTGCCCTTGTTCATTATAAGTTTAAACACTTTCAAAGTATATTATTAAACAGCAAATAAAGGTTTCCTTGATAAAGGCTGAAGTCTTGGAATGCTACGTGTATATTTACTTTTTAGATGGACAAGTTACCCCACATTAAGTATCTTCAAAGATAGTCCCTTATGGAATTAAATGCCTTTAATTTAACTTAGCTTAATCCACTCCATGAGTAAAATAAACAAAATTAAATGGAGGCTACTTTAACTGTGAATGAGAGTTCTCTGTGGCTTAAATAGCTAACTGACAAATTTTTAGTTCATTTATAGAATCACAGAGTGGCTTAGGTTGGAAGGGACCTTAAAGATCATCTCCTTTCAACCTTCCTGCCGTGGGCAGGGACACTTTGCGCTAGACCAGGTTATTCAGAGATCCATCCAACCTTCTCTTGCACACTTCCCAGGATAGAACATCCACAACTTCTCAGATGAACTTTGCTGAAGATCCCCAAGTAGATAGTCCCTGACAGCGGCCAAAAAGAAATAAGAAGAGGCAAGTGGTCTTGTGTAGAAGTTCCCCCTCATTTGAGACATGCTGCTAAGGAACGAGGCAGAGACTAGCAGGGCTGTGTTGTCATCCTGGCTCCTGCATGGCTAACTGTGGCCATATTTTAAGAAGATGCCATTCTCATGGTACTTCTGGAGCAAGCCTCCATACAGTTCTTTGCACATGAGATTCCACTACAGTCAAACGAGTCAAATGGTCAAATGAATACCCACGTGCTACCACACAAATGGTGAAATTAATACCCATGTGCTACCACACAAATGGTGAAATGAATATCCATGTGCTACCACACAAATGGTGAAATTAATCCCCAGCACCATGGACAGCGCCCACTCCCTCCCACAGGATTTTGAGCGTTGCCAAAAACCCAGCCAAAGAAACATCTTTGAATCCAAATCTGGCTGGTAACATAGCACAGCACAGGTCTGTAAAAGGTTCTGAAAGCATAGTGTTCAGGCTGGGCTTTTCCAGGCCACTTGGAGGATTATTCTATTTCTGGAGAACCCAGCATTCAAATCTTCTCAAGGCTTTTGGAAAATGTTTGACTAAGCAGCAACTGTTATCCTTTAAAAAGGATGCTCATCCTTCAAAGCTCATCACTCAGAGCTCACTTAAGTAATGAGTTGATTCTGTGATTCCAAATGTCCAAGGCCTGAAGGGAACCACAAGTGAACTACAGCCCTAGGTTTCTTCTTTGCTTCTGTAAGTAAAGACCAAGGAGGAATTCTTGCAATATTCGACGTGGATGTAGAAGCACCTTCCTTGTTTGCCCTGCTGTCAGTTAAATATACCCAGAATTATGTGGCTTTATTCTTAAATTCTAAAGGCATTTTCTGTGCATGCATGGTGAATACAAATACAACGTCTCCACAAAAAGAGTCAGTAAACCTACTTTAGTACAGGAGCAGAGTGCTGACATCTTGGTTTAAGTGCTGAGCTGGACTTAAAATGGACAAGAAGAGCAGTGAAGTAGTGCAGAGAATCAGTATTTTTTGTAGTGTCTGTCATCCAAGGGTCTCTAAATGCTTTTTAAGTTACTCCTCATCAAGCTGAACAATACTCCCATGTGATGAACGTTAAGTTGCCCACTTCACAAATGGCTGAACACAGATACAATGAGGCCCATTAGAGAGAATTTGCAGAAATAAGAGATTTTTTTTCACACCAAAGTAGCTGCAAGCCCCTACCACAAATATGTTACAAAGGAGAAATATACCTTATTCTTCAAAGCAGGATTATACTGCATCAGCAGCCAACTGCAGACTGAATCAAGAGACCACATCTGGACCTCAGTGTTGGTCCAGAATACTCTCATCTCCAAAACAGGCAAAATAGATACCCCCTTCATACTTGTCTGACAGGCAAGCAGTCAGTTGTGATACATATGAAAAGGAGAAAGGACAGGGTTTTGTCATCTCACAGGTAGATAGAAAATTCAGATCCAGAAAGACATGCTAAGATGAAAAAAATAATAGAAAACCCCATATTGCCTTCCACTACTTTTACTGTCTCACAAAATCAAGACACACCATTATTTTTGTTCAAGTTTGCGAGTCTATAACAGTAACGCCTGTAGTAGCTGTTTTGGCACAAGTATTAATACTTCACCTTTAGGCAGGTTCGAAAAATCAATATACTGTGAGTTTCCACTAGAGATAGTAATTAAAAAATTCAAACCAACACCCAAACCTTCAAATGAAGTGATTCTTTTATATAATCTGCCCAATGACTGTCTGAAGTTTAATTGCTCTAACTTTTAGCAATGAATAATAGCCACCTACGCAACAATCTGATTAGAAAGCACAGATTCCATTTTTTATAATTAAAAATCTTGTTCAATGCCTTTCACTTTGTTGGTAATTTGGTTGGAAAATTCACAGTCATTTACGAAAGTGATAATCAGGGTCATTTATAGATCATACTACCAATACGCACAGCCCCATGAGTCTCCGCTGTGCAGTGCTGGGGCAGACTAAATCTGAAGGAAACAAAAACCTTCTCTGCAACAAACCATCCTTTAGTCTATTTGGGTCAGCCCACTAATAGCCAGGAATTCTTGTCATTATGAGAGAGAAGACTGCAGAGAGCATGGCTAGAAATACAAGGTCCTTATGCACTGCAGCTTTGCAACGAAGTATCAGTTCTGATTTTTTAAAAAGCCCCATCACTTCATTCTCAATAGCAGTTGGCATCCAAACTTCACAATAGGGTGTACAGAAACATGCACCTACATTGCCAACAGCTAAATCTAGAGTTTTGGATTCAATATTTATCAATTGCATTTTGCAAAAATATGTACTGAAGTGCTCCTGGCCACACTGCTGAATTAAAAAAAAAAAAAAAAACAGCAAGAAATAGGAATACCACAGTACAACATCCAAATTCTCTCCTGGTGAAGTTCAAAAGACTGTTTGCCTCTCCCAGCAAAATAAACCCATGACCTACATATACCATAGCACTGTAACAGTACAGAGAGATAAACCACGAGGAGGACATGACTTTCATCCCACAGTACATTTGTGATCACAGAAAAGGCCTGAAGAAAGGAGAATGTGGAAGCTAGATCTTCCATGCCGGGTAGAAAAACAACCAGGACAGGATTACAGCTAAAAACTTCGTAACTGATGCTTTTGTAGAGCTATATTAGACAATGATTCAGAAGCACACAGTCAATGTAAGGAGTAACAACACTGTAAGAACTAAAACAGTATTTAAACCACTAATCCTTTGCAAATTAGCTCCAAAGAACTGATTGAGTGCTATGCTTCAGTATTTTTCTTTTTTCTTTTACTTCCTTCTAAAGGAGCTCACATGACATACAGCGTAAATTTTGAGGGGTCTCCTTCATGAAAAAACAGCAAATCTCCAGGCCAGCTTTTCTGCACAACTCTTTTTTGGGTCAGTTGGCACAATTCTTGTAGATCCCCAGGGGCTACCCTGGGACACTGGGATCTCTCACCACAAACACGCACCACACACCACCACCCAGGCAAACCTGCTATGGAATAAGCAGAAACAGCTAAAAGATAGCATTTCTCTAGCAGCTGTTTGTCTAAAGCCAACACATCTCAGCAGATTTAACAGGGTAAACATGGACAGAACAAACTGTATTTAGAACAAGTGAACAGAGTGGGGACTATGATCAAAGTCAGGGAGTAACAGCAGCACTGGTAGATGTATCCAAGAAGGTCTGGGGTGATAAGATTAGTCATAGGAACATGGTGCTCAGAGCAGCTGCCTGACCCAGACTCACTGCCAGTAACTGGCTGCTTGAAAACAGGATGAAGAGTGCCTTTATGTGCTGGGGTTTCACCTTGGGCATCATTTTCCTCTCTGTGCTCATCTTGAAAGACACAAATGTATATGATAACCATGGAGAACCAAGATCTCAGTGAGCGCTACTGGTACCAGAATGATAACTCCAGATGGGATTTGGATCCATCCAGGCATGTTTGGAAGTTTTGTCCATTTGGAGACCTTAGAATGGTCTGCTTGAAACCAACCTGTGGCGCATGCCAAGGACTTTAGGGATGCCTGCAGAACTCATCAGTGCACTCTTGGCAACGAGCGACTTTGAAAGTACATTTTTTAAAGGAATATTCATGGTTGCAAAGGAGCTATCACATTATTACTGTAAAAGCTGTAATGACTCTCTGGGACCTCAAGACAAAGAAAGCTACACACACCCATTACAATTCTCAAAGAGCAGCTCTTTCTGATGAAGACAGAGAAACAAGATATCCCTCAATAACTTTCCATCCTGCAGAGAGTTCTAGTCTAAATCCTGCTCACTTTATCCCTGCCGACAACCTGAAAGGAGTCAAATCAGGCTAGAAACACAATGTCAAACACTAAAAAGGTTGTGAATGCAGATTGTGGTCTTGCATAACCAAAGGATGAATTAAGAACAGACTAATAGCTTGTATCTAAATATGCTTTTTTCAGTCTGTTCAATTTGCAACACATTTTTAATGGTATTGACAGGCTGTAGATGGATGGGAAAATTATGTGCTAAAAAGCAAAACTGAGGTGAGAAAAATAAAATTAAACCTCCATTTAGCAGAAAAATTATTTCAGTATTTATTTTCCTTCCAAAGCAAGATGAAAACAAGGACTGTTGAAACTTTCCAATAAACAAAATTTCAGTTCCCATCAATCAAACTCTCATTAAAACTGAAATAATTATTTTCCACCTATTATTTATATAATATAAATGGAAATAACTATCAAGGATTACATTTCAAAGGGTTTTTTTTCAGATATCAGACTTTGACAGAGAACTCTAATTCATTTCTCATGAAATATTATCAATTTAAGATATTGTCTGATTCAGTAAAAAAGTTAGTTTCTGTGCACTATCTGTGACAAATTCTGCTTAGATTCATAATAAAGCTCTGGCTCAGCCACAAACACAGACATGAATAGAAGATACTATCCTCAGTTTTCTTTGTAGTTTGGCATAAACCTGTTCTACAAGTGTCACCTAGCAGGTATTGCACAGAGTTACAGATTCCTGTCATCCCTTACTGAACACTGTATATTCAACAGATCAATTACCTTTGTATCATTTAATGTAATTCTAATTATACAATCACTTAAACTTAGCACGGTATGACACAGTTTATGTACTTATGTACAAATAGGGATGGATATTATGGGAGTTTAAATTCCACAGTCAAAACTTGGAAAGAAAAGTGAATGGAAGGAATTATCATCCCCATTTTAGAAATGGGGAATGAAGGTAAAGCCCAGTGAGAAGCGCCAGGCAGGACGTGGTTCCCACAGGAGGTGGTAGTGTTGCCCTGCAGGGACACAGCTATCCTGTGTATGGCAGCAGCATGAGATTTGTCCAAGGTCACAAAGGAAATCAGCATCATATTCCTTCTAAATTCAAATTTGTTGTGTGCCAACCCAAGTGCATTCATTGCAGGACACTGCTTCCTCTCAGAAACCATGAGACGTCTCAGAGCCTGCACTAAGGAGTTAAACTGAGGATACCACAGTGGCTCCTGCTCAGCACTGAGCATTGCACTGTTGGCATTTAAACAGGGGGCTTCCTTTAAATCTCACTTTTTATGACTAGATCAAATGCAATGCCCACTGGTTAAATATCTCAAGCTCTCAATCCCATGCAAAGGCCCTAGAGTTCAACAAATTGTCTTGCGCATCCTGGAGCCTCCAGTAGTCAGGAAACTTTCAAAGCCATTTAATTCCATGCAGCTTTGGCACACAAACAACGCGGGAACAGTGAAATGTTACCACACTCTGCAATCACAATGGACATCAAGGGCAACATACACTGTGAGAAGAAAACTGTGCAGGCTATGGGGCTCAAGTGACACATTCATATAAAAGATTTACTGTTCAGATTAACATGCAGAATTTTGATCAAATGCTTTGCATTTCATTATCATAGGTTAGTCCTTACTCTCGTTTATAGTCAAATCTCTAGACTTACTTTTCTCCCCATGGCAGGACACATTTGCATTAACAACTTCTTAAGTTGCTCCATATAATAGCAATGTGGCACGGGATTTCCAGTCAGATTGCATGACATACACTACCACCCCAGCACAGCACACACAGAACTCCATCAATATTCTTTTTTGCATCTCACCCCAGTCTGTCCTTGCTGTAGCTAATTGTTAATGCCTTTCTTCTCATCATGAAGTTGTTTCTCTACAGTATCACCTCTACCATTTTTGCCTCTCCTCACACCTTCAGCATACATTCCTACTGCTTGCAAACAAAGTGTGTAACAAACAATGCCACTGTTTAAGGCTTTCACTAATAACAATTCTCTCTGCCTCACACTCTCTTGTCCTCTCACGGATGCACGCACTCCATTTTACTGATGTTGCAGAATCTCAAATCGACTTTCTTGCTGATGGTGCTCTGTCTCACCTCGTATCATAAAGTGTCTCCCTGCATCTCTTCTTCACCCTTGCTGGTTTTACTCCAGTGATTTACAGAATTTACAATCAGCCTTTCCAAAATTAATGCCCTATTTACCCACAGAAATGATATGGCTTGGTTAGTCTTCCTTTAGAAGGACTTTGTCCAAGAATGGAAAAGCAGTAAGGCTGAAATGGGATTCAATTAAAATAGAATTAAAGGATAGCAACATAATTAATGTTAGTCCACACAGATTTCTGCAAAATAGATCCTGTCAAACAAATCCAATTTAATTCCTTGATGAAATTACAGATTTGATTGATAAAGGTAATGGTGTAGGCATGATAGACATTTGGAAATGCACTTGGCTTCATTATTTGAACACGTTCCATCACTGGACTTTGACAGCCCCCAACCGCCCTGCTCTCATCCTTTCCAGTCACATCTTTCAGTGGCACAAGTGCCATCACATGTTGGGGAGGTCAGGAGATTAGATTTTCCCCTATTCCCATATCCTATGTGACCTACCACAGCACACAGATACTCGTTAGCATGCAGCAAATGACCAACATCTCCTCCTGAGCATGTGTGAAATGAGTCTAACAAGCTCCAGTGCAATATCTTATGGGAGAAAATGGTATTTATTAGCAAAATTTGAATATGCTGGTTTATCCACTCACTCAACTCTCTCAGAGTTCATCCACCACACTGTCAAGTGCACCAAGATGTGTGTTCAGGTAGTCTAGCTGAGATGATTTGCAAGAGTCATGGCAGACAAGAGATATTAATTATTAAGTTCTCATCACACTTGTTTTTTTTCTTGACTGGTAATGACAAGATAGTTTTTTGGCAGATCTTTTATAATTTTTAGGAGTCAAAAGTTGGGAACAGATAGTCCTTTGCTTCCAAATCTTGCTTACTTAGGCATTTCTAAGTATTAGTAAGGTTGCAGCTCAGTAGCTGATTTAGTTTTTATGGGGTATGTCTGAAAAAACAAACATTTGTTCGGCTGGTGTAGCTCCCTGTTGGCATAGCAGGAGAAAAAACTGTGATCACACACACAGTGCGCTAGTACCTTGTGGCCTTTTAGTCTCCTTAGAAAGTGAGGTACTGACTGTGCTGGAGAGATGCCTCTACTGTGACTTTTGTCAGAGCTCAGGCCTTCTGGGCTTGACAGGACAACACGTTCCTCAGTTTTATTGCTGGGAATAATGTTCTTAGTTATCAGCATGACATTCTTCTCACACTTGCTGGTTTTTCCAATGTTTACAGAGACATATTTGCACCCATATTCATACCAACGCTAGTATTTCTGCTACAAGTTTCTACATGTTTAGTTACCTGAGAGGAAAACCAACTCACTACAAGAATCTTCAAAAGGAGAAAGCACAAGATACAGAATCCAGGAGAGTGGATGTGCCAGTCTGACACATTTACAAGGCATGAGAGAAATAAATGAATTCACTTTTCAAACAGCAAATGTGTTTACTGGGCTTAGCTAGTGTGATCCAATGAACTCTCCTAGCCTCAAGCAGAATTTCTGCAGCTTACACCAATAACAAAGATGCTGTGCTAGGGTTACTTTAGACAACTGGGAACTAGACTTGGCATCCTCCAATCCAACACATACTATGAGTTGCAAGTTCTTAGTGTGCCTGTGCATGAATTCATCAACTGCAACATTCCTTGACATACGAACTCTACCCACAAGTGGAGACTGCATGTGTCGTCCTGACTACAAATTTATCTCGCTCTTTACTTCGCTCCAGGAACCAGGATTTGAGCACCTGTGTTTCACACGTGGCAATTCCGCCTCCAAGCTGCTTTCCAAGCAATGCTGCTAGCTCCCTGAAAAAGGCACAGTTCACAAAGACAGCCCATTCCAGAGCTTGCCCCACAGAGATGGTGCACACTTAGGACACATCTCTTCTCCTTCCTGCTCTGCTCTAGCCTTGTCTCAGGCAGCGTTGTAGCCTCAAGCCCTGCACGCAATAAGCACACATTCACACATCACAGAACAAAATCATCTTTGAGGACTGAATCCTGTTCTTCAAGCTGAAAAAAAACCCATGGAAATAATTTCAATTCCAGTAAAAATGAAGCCACTGGGGAGAAGGGGGGTTCCTGCCGAGTGATGTGCAACGTGGATGCATCAGTCATCTCCAGAGAGTGCCTGGGTGGTCACAAGCTGGCTCACGGCAATTCCTTATGCAGCTGGGGCTCTGCTCCTCCCACAGCACCCAAAAATGAGCGAGCAGGCAATGAATGTTAGCAGCCATCAATAACTATCAGTTTAGGATGGATTCAAACTGTGACTGAAGATTGAAATCTTCCCCTTCCAGAAATGCAAAATGCCCAAAGCCTTCCAGTCTTTCCATTGTTCTGCCTTTCTGCAGTCACATCTATTCATAACGTGTCTTCTTCACTACAGCAGGAAGCAGAGAGCTCAGGAGAACCACGGTCATTTGTCACCATCCTGCTGATTAGGCCACTTTGTCTCAGTGTTTTTGGTGATGGCACTGTTAATATACAATGCTTCACTAGCATATAACTCTTTAAAAACTTAAGGGGTTAGGCTAAAACCAACCAAACAACATACCCGAATGTGAAAATTAAATACTAGGGAACTCTCTAGAAACCAGAAATTCAAATGTGCTAGAACTGTATAAATGGCAAAAATAGGGAAGACTTTAGAGGAAACCAAGGCAGCCTCTCTCTGAAAATACTGGAAAGCTGAATTTTGTGCCACTGAATTCAGGTAAAATGATTATACTCCTCCTCATCTATTTAATATCTCCCTAAAACTGTGCGCTTTTTCTCCCCATTTTAATCCACAAGAAGAACAGAATAGGTAATGTGATGTTCATTGCTGCATTCTTACACTTTGTCAAGTTTCTTCTAGGCATTCTGTGGGGTCATTTTCTTCTCTTCATTTGGTAAATAATAACTCCCTTATTTCTGCAATAACCCCTTTATAATTTCTACAGATGGATTTCTATGCCTCCAGCTCATCTTGCTGGCTTTATTGAATAGATGAATAGATCACCTTTGACTTCAGATAATTTTGCCTTTTCTTGCAAGACTCTTGAGCATTAAGCTCTCATTTTTTCTCCTGTTCTGAATTAGAAATCTTTTGATTCCATTTTTTTTTTTTTAATTGTAGACACAGGCACAACAGACTCCAATATCGCAAAGAAATCTGTAAGGACTTCATATTTTATGAAAAATATCTGCTATTTATACTTACAGCCAGCTTCAAATCTTAAACACTCCACATCACAGCCAGGTGAGTTTTAAGGACAAATACATGCATAATTCATGAACGCATAACCATTATTGGTAGGTCTGTAGAATAAATACTCCTCGGTAGACACTGTGCATTTGAAGGATGCACCATATTCATGCTAGCAATATTGAGCCAAATTTGTATTTATGGTGTACCTGCAATCCATTCAATTCTGTTTCCATTTCAACACACTGGTGAAATACAGCACAATATTCTGTTTCAGTTACCAGCACAAGATGCACAACTCGAAGCAGAGCTCCTGATAGCCAGAGAGCACAGAAGAGCTGATGACTGCAGAGAGTCCACCAGGGATCTTGTTATGCCAATCTAATTAACCTGGAAAATGCTCAGCTAGCACCATGCTCTGGGCTCACACACAGATGGAAAATGGGCTGTTCAACTATTGTGTGTGCAAGGCAGGCTCCTCATAACTCCCAAGTCAGCAGAAACATTCAAACATATGCTTACCATTAATGTTAAACAGGTGCTTAAGCACACTGCTGAACAGGGAACATAACAAGGAGCACGCCTCTGGAGGACGTGATTTTTGCTTTAATTGCTGTTGCATAAGATTTATTTGCTACCCTTCGATATTACCAACAGCCTCCTTTCCCTACCAACACTGCATAAAATCCAAAATACGAGAAAAAAATGGGCAGCAAATATTACTTTTAAAATTCCTAGAATATTTTACAGATTTTGATTCCTACAAGAATGTCTAAATCCAACCAAAATGGACCACCCTTAACAATGTTTTTAACAAACGTAGATGTACATGGGTAATGCAAATGAAATAAATTTCAGAGATAATAACATAAAAACAATATTTTCTTTTCCCTGAGAAAAACTCTAAAGAGTGAGATCAAGAAAGGCCCAGTCATATTGATATGAACTACAATTAGTTTCTGAATTACTCCTCTACCCACACCATTTTATACATCCATCATGTAGACCACAGATCCAGTTTTTAACAGAGTCAATAAACTCAGAGCTCATGAATAGTCATACTCCTGCATTACAGTCACTTGCTTTACAAACTAGATCTTCATAAGTGGTACTTTCAGCCCCCTCACAGCCAGATGAGAAGGCATTATTATGAGCATATTTTTTACATCCTTATAATTAGGCACTAGAAAAAAGCAATACAAGCTTATTTCTAGGTTACTTTGGTTATATCATAGGCTGCAGAAGAACTACTCAGTATTTACAGAAAACATGCCAAGCTATAATTTCAATTTTTCTCCGCGTTTTTAATAACGTCAGTCCCAAATGATAAACAAATAAAAATGTTTCATTTTCAGCATGTTTTCCAGTTTAACATCATCAGTGAAAACAAACACGAGCAGAAGTGGAGGCATGCAGCAGGCTCTGGGGAACAGCTGATGGAGGAGCTCATGGGGCACTCCATGGGGGACAACTTATAAAATGAGATGAAGTAAAAAATACAGAGTGCTTGTTCTAACCACCATATTCTCCTTTTCCTCTTCTTGCCTTCTCACCATGCAGTTCATTTTTTTTTCTTGTCACCTGCAGTATATTTCACTGTTGTTATTTTTTAAAACTTATTGAAAATCCCTGGTGACATAGATCATGGTGGGGTTATGTGTTGAAACTCAGATCTGAAAGCACCTAAGCCTCAGACAAAATTCTTACTCATTTCAGCAGGAGTAGTAAACCCATTAAGTTTGGCAAAAGTTTTGCTTGAGTAAGTGCTGAATAATGACTACAGAATGAGGCTATGCAATATGTGACTGGAATTTATGCCAAGTCTGTCTACACACGCCTGAGTTGACAAAATCTTCTGGCCAGTATTCCCTGTAATTTGAGAGGGATTTTCCACAGCATTGGCCACTCTGTTTACCATCCAGTGCTTGACCTGGGCATGCAATGTTCACCACTGCAGCTCATCCCATGGTCTTGAATTGTTTGTTTTCTCATACTTGCTTTGATTGGACATTTGTGTGCATCTCAGGATAACCCCTTCAGTCATTATTCCACAGTAATTAGGGATGAGATGGTGGGAATACTTCATAGAAGCACTGAGTCACATTATGAAAGAGCCCTTTCCACTAAAAATCTCCTGAACTGGTTGCTGGAGGTGAACCAAGTTTGCAATGATTCTATTCTGCCTTGCAAGTGTGCAACTTGGGAACCACCTACTTACAGCTTAGGGTTGGACTCAGATCCAGTTACACACATAATAATTCTCCCCCTGATCAAGGCAATTCACAGACAACTCCACTGATTCTGTTCCCACTCTTCACTTCCGTAGCAATGAAGAGGATATTGCTGGGCATGCAGAACCCACCGGGAAAACTTTGTGCTCTGAAACCAGCAAGGCACACACTTCTACCCAGAGCACAGCATAAACATTACAACATGAGTGCTCCAGGAGCTCCCAGGACCTCACCATATCTCCACAGATGCACAAAGCCAGTTTTTCCAAAAGCAATATTTTGACATAATCTTGATAATCCACTCCAAGGGCAACAGGACACTACAAATGCAAACTTTGTGTGCTACAAGGCAAAGTCTGTTTGCTACAGTGTCCTTAAGAGGATATAAAATCCATGCAATCTGCAGGTGAACGCATGCTACAGCTGGGTCCCAGTTCTCAGTGTATTGTAAGCATTCAGGCTCTAATGGCTTAGATTTATTTTTAAAATTGTATTCTCAACTACAGCCTTTTCAAAAGGACTGAATAGTGTGGGAACTTGCTAAATACAATGCTCCATTGGGAAGGAATGCCAAGCTTACTCAGTGACAGAATTATGCATTAGTGGATTACATGAGATTTAGAGTACATAAAACAATTTAATAAATGGGCTTTGCTTGTTAATCTCACGTGAGTCACTGTGTAGTACAATACTGTACAGACAGCACGCATGCAAACACAGACCTAGAAGAATAAATCCTCGTATTGCACTTGTGATGACATTAAACCACTTGGATTAAATACTTTTAAAGCCAAGGGTGCATTACAATGTTCTAGGACAGCTCAGTTTATACAAACTAGGGACCAAGAGATCGCTGGTACAAGATGGCATCTCGCTGAGATGGAGCTCCTCTCCTGCTACAGCTGGGCTGTGCCGCTGGGAGACTGGACCTGCTTCTGCACAAGCACACAGGGACCTGGGAAGAGCAGAGCTCTAAACATGGAGCTCATCTACCTTCACATGCCACTGCTGATGTAGTTGACAAACCCTGGGCAGATGTGCAGAGTAGTTTTCGTCTGATTTAACAGCAGAGGCTGGAGAGGGTTCTTCGTTTCACTTAAGATGCTCTGGAATATCTATGACTATGTTTAGGCAACAGACAGACTCATCACTTAGATATCTGCAGGGTAGGTGTTTACGGCTCATCTTATACCCCATAATTCCTTGAGTCAATGAAGAGAAGCTGGCATTTAAGAGTGCAGGTACTCTGGTCCATTTTACACATCTACAAGAAGATGGGATGAATCACGCCCCAGACTCCACTGACTAATTTGTAGAGAGAGCCCAGGCTGACGAACTTAGATATAAATGTCTATACTGAAAAAGCCGGTGTTTAGTCAGAGGAATCCTATGCCCATCTTGTCCTAATGAAGAATTACCAGACTCCCACGGAGACTGTTCCAGCAGTTCATCACCTTCCCTGTAAAAACTGGGCACTTTATCTTCTAGTTAGGAATGCTCTGACTTCAACTTCCAGCTTTGAATCTTGTTTTGTCTTTGTCAGCAGCATTAAAGAGCCTGTTGGTACTGAGGGTTCTGTACCAACCAGAGGTGTTCTTGGGGCACGATTTTCTATTGCCTTCCCCTTTACATAGTCAGGCCAATACTGAGAGAGTGCAAAGCTCTGCCAAGAAATGAAACCTCTGAGATATACAAGAGTGACACTTGAAACGTGCTGTGAGTATCTGCTGGCAGTTGAAAGATTCATTCCACAGCACAGAAAGAGACACTCTCCTCATCAAATAAAGCCTCAGGCTATCAACATCTACAAAACTTACATTTTAGGTATTTATCTTAACAAGCAAATCCAGACTTCATTAATGAATAAACGTAACCTCTCAAATAGAGATGAATGCAATGCTCTCTTCCCAGCTGCACAGACAGCTCTGTGGCTCTGTTGCTGCTCGGGGCTCTTCAGCCACCCACACAGCTGTCATTCACTAAAATCATAACAGTCCCTTCTACTTGTCCTTTTACTCTTTGGCAAAGCAGTGAAAAGATTCAGAAAGAGAGGGAGGGGATAGACTGTCCTGTGAAAATCAGACAGCTCAGAGGAGGAAGGGAGAAATGTGCACCTTTTTCATTGCAAGCAAGGGGAACCAGAGAAGCTGCTGAGGAATACTGAAGAAAAAGATGCAGGTGTGAGGAGCACCATCAGATTCAAGATTTTGAACCCTTCTGCCAGTGAAAATTAAAGCTAGACCACATGCCCTCCTTCAATCTCACAGTGCTAAATAGCGAGCCAGTGAAGTGCAGAGATTCCCACAGCTCCCAAAGTTGTTCTGACACAGCCTGGCACCACGTATTTCTTACAGGTCCTGCAGCTTTAGTGGATCCCTTATAATTCCAGGGTTTGAACTTCTCTATCCCCTAAGTAAGGATATATCTAAAAGGACACTACATTACATGGGCAATATCAGGATCCTCCTGAGCTTGGGGAGCTCTCTGCCATCCCACCTTAAATGTACAGACTCCTGATTTCCACCAGCTAGCAACATGACATTAGAACAGTCTCAGTGTATCTTACAGCTTTCCCACAATGCAGCAATTCCAGCTCCTCCTATGGACTGTATGCTGGCTGCACAAATTATCCTAAGCAGAGTTTCCCTTTATACCTGACCCAGAAATGATACCAGAATGCTACAGTCCTCAAAACACAACTTGACTTCCACCAAGCAGCCGCAGTCCCGAAGATTTTTTTGCTGCAATTCTTGCTGTAGCATCAGCAATTGAATTCCTGCCTGGCTTTAAACTTCAGCTGAACCCATGGTAGCTCACCTGGGAACTGCTACCACAGTTCCCTTGCTTTTGGTTCTGGAGCTCCCTGTGTTTCAGCTGAGGTAGCAGACAACTATGGAACAGTACACAAAATCTGGATTGCATTTGGCTTCTAAGTCAAGTTGAATATGAGACAGAGGGAAGGCTAAAGTAGCAGGGAGCTGCACTGGATCACAAACTCCACCATGTTCTTCAGTGTCTGAGTTTCAACAAAGATTAATCTTTACACAGCTTCTTAAGCCCATGTTAGGACAACTGCATTCTTGGCTGAGAAGAATTTCACCATGTTTCAGTGCCATGTAATTAAACACTGCAAGAAACACACCTGTAGGTAAATAATGGCAAATAAGGGAAATCACAGTGGAACCAAGGTCTTATTTATTTCAGTGAGAATTTATTGCTCCTGAGAGGCACCAGAGTTGTGTTTCTCAAGGAAGAGCAGGAGCACTCCTGGGATGACAGAGTAGCTTAGACTTCATGTCAATTGTACCCTTGAGGTCTCTGAGGCCTCAGAGGTGCTAGCAGACTTCTGAGGAGATAACAGTTGCAACTGGGCTTATTTTTATTTGGATTTTTATATGTACATCAAAAGTGCAGCTCTCAGAGTTGGAATTTAAATGGTCAAACTGAAAAATCTAAATCTCCAGACTCTCCTTCAAGTCCCCTCAATGAACCCAAACTGTCTTTTTTGCCCTATTCATACATTTTTCATCAGAGTAATGCAGAAACATGACACATCCACCACAGTTTCTCTTGGCAGTTTCCAAACATTCAAGCAACTGCAGGTTAGACTGAAATTCAGAAGAAGAGTTTCACAGCAACATCCCTCTAACACAGATGGACAGATCAGGGTGCTCACTGCTTCCACTGACCACTAAGTGTGCCAAAGTAACAGCCTGCTCCCACACAGCACATTAACTTGCCTTCAAGACCCCTTAGCACTCCCCCAAGCCCATTGTTCCCACTCACCTACTTGTCTACAACCAAGGGCAGTAGCTCCTTATTATTCTTGTTTCAATTGTGCCTCTAACAAATTGGGATTTTCATGAGTTCATGTAAGAGAAGAATCTGGCACTGCTGTAAAGGCCTTCTTCAAAACAGCTCTTTTGGATACATTTGTTTGCAAATCCAGTAAAAACAATCAATCAAAACCCTGTGTACATGATATATCAATCCCTGGGGAGACACAGGAAAGTGTAGAATAAAACACGTAGTTGGCACTATTGTCCTTGACCTGACAACTGGATGTGTAAGGAAAAAGACTGGAATATTTTAATGAAATAAATTATATAGCCACACCTAAAGTTAAATTTAATACTTGAATTTTGTTCTATCTCCAAAAGTGATAAACATTTAACTCCATACCATATTGTTGCATATTAACTTCAAGTATACTGGAAAACTCAAGGGTACGTTAGTTCTTACTAGGAGAAACCACAGTATATTAATCACTCCCTACAGCATTTATGTAGAATTAAGAGAAATCCCATTGTAAGAGCCTGGGCTATTTCTGTAAGCTGCATTCCCCTGGCTCAAATGATGAATGGGAAATACAGCAGTAAAATAAAAATAGGCACTTTTCCAGGTAAATGCTGTTGTTTAAAAAAAAAAAACAAAAAACAAAGCCCTAGTGAAATACTGCCACAGGGATAAAAACATTTATCTCAGTGTCACAAGAATGGCTTCGTTTTTTGCTGGTCTAATTAGGTAATAAAGAAATCACAGGTGTAGTGACTCCATGAGCTATTACCACACTTGAAAAGGGTCCACTGCATGGCCAGGGACCAGTGTGTCAGTATTATCACCTGCTGTCACATCATTTTAGGAATGAAATAGCTCAATTTAACAAAGATTTTTAAAGAGAAGAAAAATCAATACATAGTTAGAAGCTTGTCAGGATTCTAAGCAACAGCAAAACTGCCAGAAAACAAACAAACAAACAAATAAAGTCATGGTGGGCTTTGAATTTTCAATTACTTTTTGGATTCTGCTGAGGCACTTAATGCAGAGCACACTGTAATGCAACTCCTAGGATTACACACACCCCAACCTGGTATTCTCAATCACTGCCAGGTATGTGAGGGAGGACATCCACAGCACAGGATTTGACACGAGTAGTTCAGGATTCCACTTTTAATTGTACCAAAAGTGATATAAAACAAAAAATACTATTTTTTAAACAACAGCTTAAGGAAAAGCATAAGCTACTAGGCTTAACCTGTTGGAACATTTGACATGAGTAGTTCAATAATTGTAACAAAAGTGATATAAAACCAAAAATACTATTTTTTAAAATACAGCTTAAGGAAAAGCATAAGATACTAGGCTTAACCTGTTGGAACTTCCATCAAAAGTGTACCTCAGTTTTCAGGATCAGGTCTGCTAAATACTATCTTGAAGAAATATAAAATCTATTCAAGTATCTCAAAGCTTAAATATTCACCTAAACTTAATTCTTGCTAAAATAAACTGCAGATCCAGCTGCAACCACAGAGCAGATTATCAGAGAAACCAGGTGTGTGTGGCCCATAGAAACAGATATTATCTAAAGAAATCACCTGTTCCCCCACCAAAATCAAATGCAACAGCTTGTTGGTCTTTAAATTTGACTCCCAGTGTCTCAAAAATGAGTTCTCCAAAGGAAAACCTTGCATCCAAGTCCAGGGAGACTGCCCCAAGTGACAGAAGTAACTATGACTTAGCAACCTGAGGGGCCAGATCCTGCTCCTGTCTGAGTCAGAGGCAAAAACTATTGTCTCTGGCTGCAGGCTGGAGGTGTGGACAGCCCCTGCCACAGAGCCCTGTGTGCAGATCGATCCCCCAGCCTTTGCTCACCCCGCAGAGCTGTGGATATGTGGATCCATTTTGCCACGCTCAGAAGCACCAGCCAGAAATCCCAGCAGAAGCTCCAGCCCTGTGCTGAGTGGCAGTGGGGGAATCCCTGCCTGCTCCTCATTCCCTGACCTCAGAGACTAACAAGGAAAATGTGCAAGAGGTTTTTTATTAATTCTGTGATTTTGCACATTCCATGAGTGCGAATCACCCTGAACTTAAATCAAACAACGTCACCTCAGCTGGTTGATTATTTTTTCTTACTGATAGAGAACTTCCTAACCAAAGGCTATAATGACCATGAGGATGAGTAGCTTAAACAGATAATAGTCTAAATTTCCCCCCATTAAAAAAAGTTCCAGCACTAGACATTTCCCAGGCATTTAAAAAGCACAATAAAAGGAGCATGCTGCAGTCACACAGGCTGTGAAATTCTCCTGGAAAAAATGTTTGTCGAAGTTCCTGTTCAGTTCCCTTACTTGAATTCACAGGTCACATAGCATTGCACCTTCCTCTTAAACACTACTGCTGGAAAAAGCAGTATTATTGGAGTTGGAAAAGGAGGCACTTCCTTAAAAAGCCAGTAAAGCATTTTACTACAGAACTTGATTAAAGGATGGCGAATACTTTGGCTGCTTCTTGAACAGAAGGCACGAGAGAAACAGATACTACCTTTGTATTCAATATTAGCATTACCCCTCAGGGAAAACACAGACAGGAGTGCTCTGCTTCAGCAGAGAGGGGACAGGAGACCAACAGGTACCCTTTGAGAGCTTCAGGTGATTAGAAATAAGTTGGTTTTAAGGCGAAGCGCCCTGGAGGCTCTCGCAGGCTGCGGTGCACCCCCGCCCCACCGCAGCGAGCTCCTCCCGGCTGCGGAGCCGCCGCATGCGGGACCCGCGCACCCCATCCTCGCCGCCCCCAGCGGGTCAAGCCAGCAGCCAAAACACACCAATATATTTCCATCAGCACAAGATGGCAACCAGCACTTCTTCCGGCAGAGCAGCTGGATGCTTTTATTTTTGCCTTAAGGGAGGAGGGGGATTATTGAAAAGGCATCCCGAGTAGTTGGTTTTTTTTTTTTCTTTTTTTTTTTTAAATGGCATCGAGACAAATATTTCCAGTAGTAATGACGGAGGAAAGGCGAGGCAGCCTCCACAGCCCCCAGCTCACGCACACACATCGTGGTCATCAACTTGGCGAAGTTGGCCGTGCCGGGGCGCGTTGCTCCAGCGAGCCCCACTCCCCCGGCAAAGGGGGACGCCCCAGCACCCCCAAATCCCCCGCGACCCCCCTCTGTGGGGGCACAGACACCAAGCGGGGCACGGACACCCAGCAAAGCCCCCTCTCCGGTGTTCCCCGCCAGCCCAGCCCCAGCAGCGGGGGCTCCGCACCGACCGTGCGGGCGCGGAGCGGGGTCTGGCAGCGCCGAGCCGAGCACGGAGCCCCGACACTTACTTACAGTCACTGGAGGCGCCAGCAGCAGCCACTTACCATCATGTTTCCTTGCATTTTAGCCGTTTGAAACATTGCCTTTTCCTTCATTTTTGCCGTGTGTGTGCGTGCGTGTGCTGCTCCCCGAGAGTTACTTAATCCAGCAGCTGGATCACTTTAGTGAAGAACTGGCGTGCACTTGCGATGGCTCTTTTTGGTGTGGAGTGGAGGGGACTACGAGCAGCGGAGGGGGCGGGTGCCTGCTTTCTCTCTTTTCCTTCCCCACCCTTTCAATATATATTTTTCCTTTTGACCCAAAGGGGAAAAAAAAAAAAAAAAAAAAGGAAAAAAAAAAAAAGCAGCCCCTGTCAGAGGAGA
>VZRF01011820.1:324285-352659 GCA_013396875.1 Vireo altiloquus
GGTGGGCAGGAGGGAGCCGCACACACGCTCCCCGCCCCGGCCATGCCCGGCCGCCGCCTCGGGCCCGAGCCGAGCCCACCCCGCAGAGCAGTTGCAGAAAAAGAGGGGAGGGGGGAAGCAATAAATAAAAACGAGGGGAGCTGTAGTAGGCGGAGGGGCGGTCGCCCCTTCCGCTGGCCGTGCCCGTCTCGCCTCTTTCCCGGGGGGGTTACACACGCTTTTTACAACAGGAGCCGGGGAGGGTGTGGGGAGAGGAGCCGCCTCTCCGGCGTTAACTGTTCACCGGCTGAGCCGGCGCGGCCCCGGGCAGGCCACGGCTGGTGCAGGAGGGTGGGGAATAGCTCGGCGCTGCCGCGGGGAGCGGGGGATGCTCGGCGCGTTACCATGGCTGCGCCCCGGACCCGCAGCCCCCCGGAGCCTCCCGCTCAGCCCGCAGGGATGGGGCGCTCCCAGGGACCTGTCCCAGCGCCAGGGTTCCGGATCCGAGGCGAGCTTCTCCTCACGCCACGGGAACGGGCAGGGGGATGCCGGAGCTCGGCTCCCACACGGGAAAATGCAAAGCCAAGGGCATTGCCCGCGCCGGGCTGCAGCTGAACCCGGCCGTGGCCTCTGTGCCTTTCCAGCCGTGCCCACGCTTGTGAGAGGTTTCCCATCGCTGTCACTGCAGTCCCTCAGCGCTGCCCCACAGGTGGCTGGAGCAGCCGCTGGAAGGTGCTACCCTGCTGCCCTTGGGAGAATGTGGTCCCTCCTCGCCTTGGTGCAGCTTTCCAGGGACAGAGCCTTGCCACGCGTTCTAAAGGTTTACACCTCAGCCTGCACGCAGAAATGAAAAAATTTCCTTGTGGAGTGTGGTCTCTTTGTCTCTCCCTGATGCACCAGCAGTAATTACATTTCAGGAGAATTAGGTGCCCATTGATTTCATTTGGCAGGAACAGGGCCACTTTACATGTTGCTCACTCAAAAGGAGAGAAGAAACTGAGAAGTGATTTGCTTAATATCTGAGAAGGGAAACCAAGAAGAAAAAGCAGGAACTTTTCTTGTCATCCAAGGTTTAACCAAGCCAATGGCTAAACCAAAAGCTCTCTTTCCTTTTTTTTTTTTTTTGTTTGTTTTCCAGTGAGGGAACAGCAGACAGGTCCATGCATCCTTTTTTTATACCCATCTGTAGCACTTTGAACTCTGGTCCTTCCCAGTTTGCAGCATCTTCACTTCATAGGCAATGGGTGTTCACTAAAAATAGGACACAACATGTGCAATCCCATAGTGTTGTTCACATTCTAGTTTTCTCTAAGCCACCCAGCTGTTCAAAGATATTTAAATACAAATTATCACCCAAGACATTAGGCAGGTATGTCAGAAATGATGGTAATGGGAGAAGTGAGACTCCAGACACTTGTGGGAAGTGCCAACGAAAGGTGATGCTGATACGTCTGAAGACTACCTGTGGGAGCTTTTTTTTTCACAAAAATGCCACCCCTCACTTGAATATCCTGATTACTCTCCCTTGTCTTTATTTGGGAATTGCTCATATCTTATACGAGGTGCATCTTGAGCAGGAAGTTCTTCATTACCTTCCTCAAAATCTGATGTCGATTTCTTTACTTAGATTTTGGTGTTTTATCAGGCAGTTCTTGTTCCATCTCAGTTTTTACTCTTAAGTGTTTTAATTATGTACAAATGCAAAATATACTTGTACATCACTGTTAGTAGTTCCATTTGCCTCCTGCATGACTTCATACAACAACAGAAATACTTACCATACATTGAACTCTGGCAGTAGTGGAGTTTTGGATATTTTTACCTCAGCTTTGTCATAATGCAGTTGCAGTGTTTATCTCTTATTTTTATTTCATATTTAATTTATGCACTATTGGCATAAAAGCAGCAATTATCTTGATTAAAACAGCTTTGTTTAAAGTTGAGATTACTGGCAAAATGCTTAGTTTCACCACTGACGGTATCCAGGGCTTTTTCTTTTATTAAACACTGACCACGGTCCTTTTGGCTGGAATTTGTACATTACTGTGTTTCCAATTCTGCCATTGAAGTCTGACCCTATAATCCAGAGACTTCCAGAAACAGGAAACAGAAGTGTTTTGCGGTGTTGTGCAAAATGACACTGATGATGTTGCGGCAAAAATGCGAAACACATTACGAGAGAGAATTCTCATTTACAGCTTTTAATTCTTATCTTCTGACTCACTTGGCACTTTAAGAAAAGAGGTGGGGAATGGTTTATCTCTGTAAAGTTTTATGACCAGAGTCCACCCTTGGAAGCTTCCAAAGCTGGGTGGATAAAGCCCTGGTCCCCCTGGTCTCAGAGCAGGAGGTGGTCAGAGCTCACCTTGCCCTGCGCAGGAGGTTGGGCTGGAGACCTCCTGAGGCCTCCCTCAGCCCACATCACCCTGTGCCCCAGAGGATCACAGCACCCCGGACAGAGTGACCCTTTTTGTTACAGATCAAAATGTCCCTTTAGCAAATGACTTGTTCTGTTGTTTCCCAAGATGATTCCAAAACTGCATCCCTCGTGTTCCCAAAGACTTCAGGTTCTGCTGATCATGACCATGGCTGGTAATTTTCACTCCTGAACTGCTTTTGCTTGGCTGATGGAATAGCTAAGACTTGGTCTCAGATCGAGAAGTGTGAGACCAAGGCATGCTGCAGATCTCTACCCCAGGCCAGGTGATTCTGTTGCAAACAGTCAATGAATCTGTGCTTCAGATTTGGGACATTTAAGGCAGCTACGAGTGATACAAACACATTACTCCCTCAAGTGCATTAACCTGACTGGACTCCCTGTCACCCACCATTCAGACATCTTTTGAGATTTTCTTCTTGATGGATGTTCTCCATGTCATTTTAATGGAAATTCACTAGAGCTGCAACAAATACTCTCACTGAACAAGGAATCAAGGTTTTTTATGATTAGGAAGTGGAATGGTGAATGCAGAAAGATGACCTGAAATTTCTTCCACATTTTTGGAGGGAACATTTTTTTTTTACTTCCTTTGAATGATGTGTAAGGACAGACAGTCACCCTGGGACCCAATAAAGCAGTGTGATTTAAGTAGCTGAAAAGCCTCTGTATTTAAGACCAGAGATCCAGCCCAAGAAACCTCAATAAAACATGAAAATATTCCTTCATCATATCAGGCTTTTTCTCAGAGGGAAAATGTGAAAATTCATTACTTTTGCATTCCTTGGTTTAGTCTCAGTGCACCTCCTCTGCCAGTAGAGTTACTTTTGATATAAATGTGGGAAGGTTTGGCCCAGACTCAGCTGCATCCTAACAGCAAGATCTGAAGTGAAACCCCTGTATAAGAAGGGGGTTTTTTTTGCAATCTGTCCATTTGAATCTGAGGTGCATAACAGGAGGAAAACCCTGGGAAATCAGAAAGTTGTCATTTTAAATCTGATATAAAGATAGCCTCCATACATCAGGTACTATGACAAAACCAACATGGCATCTTCATCCACCAACATTTTTATAGGCCATTTTGAGAAAATGTGCTTTTCCCACATCTCTCACAGAATGAGATATAGGGGGAAAAAAAATAAAGCCTCATAGATATTCTATTCTTTGTGGGTTTCAGTACTCTGAGGCTGACTTTCTTTATCTGAGAAAGAACACAGGCTACAATGCTTACATCCTATTCACAATACTTTATTTAAAGCCATGTTGATAAGAGAGTGGGAGAATTTATTTTATCAAATAAAACCCATTCAGTGCATTTGATGCTGCCTCTCCTCACTCTCCAAACAAGCCTAGGAACAGTCCTTCTGAATAGAAGGAAAGAATTAATTTCACACAGTATGAGCTGGCTGCAGAGCATAGACATTAATTTTTTCAATATTTTGAAAGAAAAATCTTTTAAGGATGTAGGACCACAGACAAATACAACAGCTGTTGTACTAAGAGTCAGTTCTAAGAGCATCCGGAATTCATTTCCTCTCCTTAATTTAAGGTTACTTTTTATTGCCTCCAATAAAAGTATTTGTGTTTTCAAAATGCAACAAATGGCTTTTTCTTCTCAGTCAGACCTTTTGTGACGATCCTGTTCCTACCTGTCAGCTTGCTGCCACAAGCCTATGCTCAGGCTTCTCTCCAGCCTAATTTCAGGACTGTGTTCTCTAAGATTGGGCTAAACAATATTGCTCTCTTGCTTTGAATACTCCCCATCCTCTGCATCCCACCAGACCTTGTTTGGTCGTGTGACTCACATCCTCTCCCCTTCACTGGACCCACAGTCTGAGCTGAGCATCAGGGGAGTCTGATTTGAACCTTCTGTCAAGCATCCAGGAAAGCTGAGGGGGAATCCAACCCAAACACTTGAGATCAGATGATCACTCAGAGCAGAAGGACGTCAGGGGATCTCCAGCCCAGCCTCCTACTGAAGCAGTGTCAGCCCTGAGGTCAGACCAGGCTGCTCAGAGCTTTGGTCTGTCTTGAAACCCTGCAGGAATTGGGATTGCACAGCCTCACTAGGCAACCTATCCTAATAGCTGACTGTTCTCACAGGGATAAAGATTTTCCATATATTCGGTCTGAATTTTTCTTGTTTCGACTTGTGCCTGTTGCTTCTCATCCTCCTGCCTCCCCTCACTGTGAGGAGCTTGGTTCCACCTTCTTGATAACCTCCCCAAGAAGCAGGAAAGCTGCTGCCAGGTCCCCCTAAACCCATCTCTTCTCCAGGCTGAACCAGCCCACCTCCCTCAGCCTCTCTGCAAGGGTTGTGTTCCAGTCCCTGACCATCCTGGTGGCTTTCTGCTGAATTTGCTCCAATTTATATCAGTCACTTGTAGTGAGGCCCCAAAGCTGAACCACAGATTTAGTCTAGTGAGTGCCAAGAAAAGGAGGTAACAGCTGAGGCAGAGAACATCTCTAGTACTTGCTTTGTTATTAAATTATAATATTCAAGAGGAATGGGATTGGTGAGATCCCCAATGAAATGGTTGAGTGTTACACTGTTCAATGTGAAATAAGGCAGAATCAGCTTTAGTAATAGTAAATATGTTCCATAAGAGTATTTAATAATACAACACTGAAAAAAAAAAAAAAAAACAAAACAGGGAATTACAGCAAGGAATCTTTTTTTCCTTCTTAACTGGATCAATTTTGAGAATTTCACTGCTCTAGCCAAGCTACATGTCTCCTCTGAAAAATCTTCACTTCTTATATCCTAAAACTTTGCCCAAGAATTTACAGCTTCTAGTCTTGTCTTCTAAGAAAGTCTTGGCTTGTCGGCCAGTGGAGAAATTGGAGGAAAAGATAAAGTAAATACACTGTTAAATAAATTTAAAATTTACTTCCTAGGATCACTAATTCTTCAAGAGATTAGAATAATGAAAGAGCAGCTGCTGTTAAAAAGTTAATATTTGCTAGCTCTTACTGCATGAGGGTGCTTAAGCCATCTTTGTTAACATAAGTGGGAGAGTCTGAAAAAAGGAAATTATGTTATCTCAGACAGCATCCTCTTTCCTGAGGAAAAAGTGAACGTGATAGAAACGTTTGAATTTTAGAATTATATATAATTTGATTTTTTTTTTTTATTCTTAGATTTTGTTGGGTTACCATGTTATTTTTTGACAGCATGTTCATTGACTTCTCATCTCTCCCAGTTTAATGTAGAACTTACTCAGGGAATTTGCAATGGAACAGCTGAACACTGTTGTCATTGAGAAAAGACCTACTGATATGTTCCTGTTACACCAACAGGAGTGTATTTTCCTGAGGATATAATTGGACAGTTTATTCCTCATGTACCAATTTCCCAGGGGAAACAGTGAGGAGCTCAACACATCTGATGCCTCCTGACACTACAGAGACACTAAATACCCATACATGTGCTTTGACATTTACTTCTTAGAAAATGTGGTAATTTGTTGGATTCATCAGGGATTTGGCTTGAGACACATCACCTCTGGACAGCTACCTGGAACTCAGTCAGCTCCCCGTTATCCCTGAGTGAATTATTCATCTTCAAACAGACCATGGGGTCAGTACAGAGATGCCCAGCTTGCTTTCATGCAGTCCATGGTAAACCCAAGGGCTTACAGACTCACTGGGGCAGTGCCTTTCATTTTGCCATGCTGAGACCTCACCTGGCCCAGGCAGAACCTTCTGCACTCTCAAAAAAGCAGATTGAGTAGGGGTGGGTATCAGACTCATATCCAGAGCACTAATAATGAATGTGCTGTATTTTTATTTCCTTAGGTAGAAGTACCAAATATATTTCATACATGAGTCCCTGTCCATACTGAGCAGGAGGTTTCCTCCTAAGACAAGCAGCAGATAAACTCGACAGCACAGCCCAAGCACGAAGCAATGTTGACAGCTGCAGGAGGGCAAAATCTGGAGGATTTCTACTAGAAGTATAAATTCTACCCTAAGGCTTCTTGTTTTTTCACATTTCCAGCTTTTAAACTCCATTAATAAAAGCTAAAAATATACAGAGTTCAAATAATTGCTTTCCCATGAATGAAATTGAAGTTGCTAAGGGATTCGGAGTAGGAGGAAAAGCATTTGGAATATGATTTCTGCATCACATCTGGGTGTATGAAATTCAAATGCATGGGGATGCTAGGAAAATCTGGGCAGAATCATTAGATTCACTAGTAGTAACAGGAAAATGCTAATAGGAAGCATTATGAGACTTTGTTTTTCAGGCAAGTACCACTTCAGAAGCTAAAGACTTTTTATACTTCAAAAACTACAAGTCTTGCTGTAGAATGATGTACTCCCCATTAATCTCTTCTAGGAAGTATCCTCACCTTTAAATGTACTTTGGATTTTCATCTGGACTTCACCAATTCCAGTGCCTAGCAAAAGGATCCCATTGTCTTTGCTAAATTAAGAGTATCCTGTGCCACCAAGCTTTTCCCAGTACAAGTGAAGACTACAGAGCTTTAAAAACAAATGCATAAATCCACACAAAAGCCTAGCTAGAATACAGTATGCTGAAAGCAACATATGTGCTAAGGTTTTTTCATTAACACTGAAATGAAAATATAGACAGACTTGTAGTAAACATTTGAAAGTTTGTTATGCAACAGATTTTATCCTCTGAAACAAGTTTAGTTTTATTTCAATACCATTCTGACTGTTACATTTTTTAATCAAAATTATGTTGAGAATGCAAAAAGCATCAAAATATCCTTCACTCAAGTGTTCACTCCTGACAGTGATTCCAGCCAAGTTGGAAAGATATCAAAACCACAAGTCCTAGAACCAAGAAGAATCTCACATATTGCCAAGAAAATGCCAGGCACTAAGAGCCGACCAACTCATCCCATTTGAAATGAACACAAGTCCTGCCACTGAAGCCACAGCTGCAGCCAGGGTCTAGCCATAAATTTTTCTTCAACACCACCATGAGTCAAGCTCTATTGGTATAAAATACACAGGTAAGAGGACTTAGGCCAAGCAGAAAACCTGGACCCCCAAATGCACCTTCTGTCTAGCACAAGCCCTAGTGGTGGCACATTGCTCACAAGTCATTCTGCCTTTCGTATATGTTATTTCACTCTTCCAATGCATTAGTCCTGCAGATAACTTATTTTGTGAATATCAATGGATTTCTATTTAATTTGTGAAGCTGCATAGGATCTTTTAGGTAGATAATTTAATGCTTGCCAACTTCTATTAATTTTTAACTAGGCTTTCTAGCCTGGAAGACATACTGAAACATTCTCATTTCAGATCAGGTGGGTCTATCTTTTGATTAAAGAGCCAATTTTTTTTCTTTCATTGTGATATGGATGATTAAATTTCTCTGCTAATTATCTGTATCACCTCAGAACACCCTGTGCCTGACATAAAATATTTTAACAAACTAAGACTACATTTAATTGCACGACTCCTTTTCCTAATGATGAGAAGTTGATATAATCCTGTCAATTCACTTTGAGTTCTTCTCCACCTTGAGGGCAAAGATAAGGTTTCTTGCTGTTGGATGATGTTCCTACAATACCAGCAGATTTTTTTTTCTCTACTTTGTAGTGGAATTTCAGTGGAATTTTCGTACATTAGGTGGACAAACATTGCTATATAGGCATTATAACACACAGTTTATTCTTCTTAGGTGTATTTAGTAAGTAAATTTCTTAATTATTTGGGGCCAGGTACCTAAGTTTTCTTACTTTTGAAGAATTTGATATCATGCCTACAAGTAATCTGTGCTGTCTATTAGTGTTAACCAATTGCTAGGATGGTGTTTTAGGGTTCTTCAAAGTCAAGGATTTTGTTCATCTGTAGTGACAAACACTTAATTTTCATCATTTGAGTTTATGAAAGTTGAACTCTCTAGAGTAGGGCCTACACTTTATCACATCTATAAAATGTTGGAGCAAAGAAGGCCCTGACATCTATCCATGAATATAAAAATATTACAATAGAACTGTTGTTTTTCTAGTATTAGTAAGATGGGTACAGACCAAGAGTTTATCTCTGAATGTCTAATACATTTAGAAAGAATAGTCAAGGATCTAATTACTTTTGTCAGTTTTCAGCTCTAAATCAAGGTATATGGAATGCAAGCAATAATTTACATCACATTTTGCCTTCAGTTAAAGACAGTGCTGCCTAATATGGAGGTAGAACTTTTCCTAATGGAATCAAAAGGAACTTTTGGAAAAGTTATTATTACTTTTTCTAGGTATTAGTTTAGGCTGCCAGCCTTGAGGTAGAAGAACCAAAGTTTAAGCCTAACTTGGACTTTATTATGGGGAAGCTCTATTTTCTGGAATCATAGATTAATACATCTTCTCAATATCTTTCTAAAGCACCCTATTGTGTCTCATTTAGACACAGTCATTTAAAGGTGGGGAGGGAGCTAAGTAAGGAAAATGGTGTTCATTGCAACAAACACCTGGGAAGCAGCAAAGAAAAAGCTCTAGGAGCCCCATTAACAAGAAGGATTATGCTGTTCTTCACTTACAAAGACACGTAGGTATAAATGGGGTTTCAGGAAATTCACCTATTGGTGCTTGTCATGAAGAGGTGAGTGGAACCTCTCCTTTAATTTGGGCAGACCCAGTGTGTCTGTGCTGTACTGGAGCAGAGAGCAGCTTACTGGGACACCCTATGGAAAGGTGTGAGAATAAAACACCCCTGCCTCTAAAGTTTGGGGTCCCTCCCTCTCTCTCTCTCCGTGGAGTGACTGTGCAGGCAGCTCACCTGGCTCCTGAGTGACAGCCCTGCATGGAAGGAGAACCAAAACTTGAACCATGCATTTGAAGAAAAACACTTTGTGCCTGGAGTCTGGGAAGAAAGTAGCATCTGCTGTGTCCTGTCACTGGGTTGCCATTACAGCTCCTTTGATGTGGCACAGGAGAGAATAATTTCACTCTTTTGGGTGCCACCACCTCCAGCAAGCACATTTCCTGGCTGATCTTAAAATCAGGGGATTTTAAAGATGTGTTTCCCAGAGCAGCCCTGAGTGAAGGATCCTGGCCAAGGCTGCTGGCAGGAGGAGACTTTGAGCTGCAGGCTTGGCAGACAAGCGAAGGCCATGGCCATGATGAAAGGCAGGATGCTTGTCTGGAACTCGGCGTGGAGCCTCTCTGTGATTTCAGTGGGCTTTCATTATCTATTTTGTTTTCTATTTCAGTCTCAGTTGTTCTCTTTTTTTTTTTTTTTTTTTTTTTTCTGAGCGAGGAATAGAGTTTAGTGGTTGGTTTGGCGAGGGCTACGTACATATAATTTTTTGCATAACAAAATATAATTAGAAAATGTAAATATAATTTAACTCTATTACTGTGCTGAACAATAAAATGACCACAACACAAGCTACTCTGGATCTCTGATAATTCATCATCCAAATTACACACCACATCTCCGTTAGACTGCCCTTGTCCACAAAATTCATCTTGCCCTGTTGCGGCTGAAAAACAAAACCAATTTATTAAACACCAATACAAATGAAGTGATGGAGTTCAGTGTTTGGAATAAAAGAGGAAACATTTTGAGGATTACAATCTTCTCTTACAGATAAGAATATATTTTTATGCTGAAAATTTTAAAGGAAAAATTGTTCTCCGTGAGTGATTTTGTTTTGAAGTGCAGCTGTTTTACATCATTTTAATTCATAAGATATTAACTCTTTCTATAGGATAGATCCTTGGCTAACAGATCTTGGCTTTCAACTACTGGATTTTTTTAGCAGGTGTATTATGCACATCATGGGTGTATTTTGCACATCATGGACATGGACAACGTGACTTGCACAAGGAACGTTGACCAAAAACAACCAAAACCAAAAAGCCAAAACATGGTTACAGGACAGCAAAAACCTCTCCCTAAACAAGCAAGAAGAAAATGTGAAAGTTTCTGCAGAAATTCTGGCCATGGAAATTTTAATCATCAAAATCTGCAAATTGTGTCTAAAATCTGTTTAGTTTTAAAATATTTGATTAAGAATTTATTAAGCCATTAATTTCCATTGAAGCTGAGTCCTGAGCCCCAACAACTGGTGCACCAAGTGAAGTTTACAGACTGCTGAAAAAAATCTGGCTACCATTTCTCAAAAACTAAGTTAAAATATTTAAAAAAAAAAGATTTTTTGATAACCAAAACCTTCATATTTTATAAAAGAAAACTTATTGACTTTTGTGATAGCTATCTGCAAGATGTTTTAAGAATTGAACCTATCTCAATTGTCATTTATAAAGTCAAAAAAACCCCAAAAAGCATTGTACAAGTAGAATCACTGATTCCAAGAATGAATTAGTGGCATATTCAAAATGTGAACAACATGTTTTGACTGATCTATGCTGTCAAAGGACATAGAAATTAAGTGCAGAGCAAAATGGGAAGAGTTGGAATAACATTACCACAGTGGCTCTGAAATGGAAATATATGGAAAAAAAGGAATTAAGGCCAGTAGAACACTTGGAGGCCTAAAGCAAGATGTAAGTGGAATTTAGACCTTTGGGTCCACAGATGAAATCAGAAAAATTTCAGCTCAACCCTCACCTGTCTCTGGTACCTTTTCAGCTCCACTGGCATTGGGGTTTGTGCCCTGGGTTCACACAGACCTGAGCTCCCCAAGCAAGTGCCCTGAGTTTGAGTAGCCATGGTGCTCCACAGCTCCTCTGTGTGCTTGGGCTGCCTGCAGACCCACACCCAGCACCCACTCCACCGCTGTGGGGCAAGCTGTCCTCCCCTCAGCCCTTTCCGTAAGGAAAGACATGGATCCCCGAGATCTCTGCCCTTAAAAGTTGAGGAGGAGAGCTTGGAAGCAGTTTTTATGGAGAAAATGACATTATTTTCTCAAAACCTTACTGAGAGACAATATTATATATTCCTGTGTCTGCTGCTGTAGTTAGAAGTGGATTGAGATCCTAACCTTAGGCAGCTGCTCATTCTCTCTTGTCTCCCATTCAGTTCCACACAAATCCTTACTACCTTCTTGAAACTCAAGTGTTCTGTGTTTTTATAGAATAAAAAGAAAATAACTTCTGAACTCAAAACAGGTCATATAAATGTGGGCCACTCCAAATGCTGCATGAGATTGGCCATTACAGTTTTTATGCCTTACTTCCTCTTGAAATTATTGTTTTGTTTTTTGTTTTTTCTTAATTAAATTAAAAGTAGGCACTTTTCGGTAAAAGAGATGCAACTTTTTCCTAGCCAGCTGTAACATGCAGTCTGTTAAAGCAGTTGTTGTGGTACTATTTACCCCTTTGCAAGATAATTTGAAATCAAAGGTGCTTATGAGACAGGAGCTCAGAATATGGCTTGTGGTGCTCTCTTTTTTTTTCTGATGTTCCTCAGGCTGCTCTTGCCTGTGCAATAAATACTCCATCTATTCTGGTTTCAGCTGAGTCTGACTTCTGTGTGAATTTATGCGTCTATGAAGTGAATAAATTAGATATGAGCTGAGATGATGGAACGTAAGAGAAATTATTTTCTTTCCCTTATAAATCCCACAGATTAGTTCTAGGGCCATACCTATTGTTTTTAAAATAAAAGTGGAAGACTACCAGTTGAGTTAAGACAACACCTCTGTAATACTTAGAGAATGGAATTCAGAGCCTTGCTCCTGCACAGGTAAAATGGACGTAGGTGTTTCTTCTTCTTTCATGTGCATTACAGAAAAATTGAATGGTTCTGAGTCCTGTATGAGAGATGCTGCCCAGCCCCGTGGCCATTTCTGTGCAATGTGCACATGATCCAAGTCCCTTTCTCTTCATTCTCTCTGCATCTACTCTCAAACCCTTTTAAATGGCTTATCTTCGAAGAAAATCAAACTACCTTTCACATTTGCTTTCATTTTCCCCGGTGCCTTAAATGGCTACCTAGAAACAGAGACTAGACAGGAATAAAGGAATAAAGGAGGGATTTATTTGAAAGGCCTTCAGAGGTACACTCTGGGTTCCAGGGGCTCCTGCCTCAGTGCATCCCAAAATGGACAATGACAGCTCCCGAGTTCTTCCCACTTTGATATCAGCATCAATTCCCCAAGCAGAAGCCAGGCAAGGATGGAATTTGCCCAAGCTTGCCCCCCTCTCCCCAAGATGAAGGTTTGCAGTTGTTGGGCCCAGGAGGGTCTGGGTGTCCTTGGAGAGCGAGCTGGAGAGGCTTTGTTATGTCAGTGTGAGCATGAGAGAACAGCACTGAACGAGCTCCAGGAACTGCAGAGTTACACTGGGCACTGCAGGGTTGGAAAAATACAAAAGTTAAAACCTAAGGCATCATCCCAAACTATTTTCCATGGCTTATCACCATGTTCTCTATCACAAGTATGTTTTCATTAAAGTAGCCTGTGGTCTAAAGTGGTCTAGATCTCAATTCTCAGACCTGAGCTAACAACAAAGCCATTTGTGCAATTGTTTACCATTTATGTTATAATGAAGTGGAAATCTGCATGTTGCCCCACAGCTTGCACAGCTCCAGCCTGTAAATGTAAAAGGAACTAAAATGCTGTGACATTTTTATGAATACAGAAGCAATAAAGTAATGGATGTAAGTTTACAAATCTTATTAATTACAGAGGATTGATGCAGCACAAAAGAAAGATGGTTCAACGAGGGTTTTTCATGTCTGCTGATACTGCTCTGTGGCCTCAGGCAAGACATGGGCTAGTTCTTGAAATGTCTGTAAAGGACTCAATGACTTCCACGGGGCTGAGTGCCAGGGAGTAGCCAAAGCAGGGCTGCTCCTTGAGGGAGAGGGAACTGGGAGACACAGGGCACCACCCCACAGACCTGATCAGGGCCGTGCTGATAAGAGCTCCATCAAGGTGTGATGGTGGGTCAGATCCAGCTCTGTCCAGTGAACTCCAGCAGGAGACCAATCTGCCACCAAGGAAGATTTGGGGGTGCATCCAGGGAGGGCAGTCAGTGCCAGGACAGCAGGAGGCTGGGCTGGGCTCAGGGACACCTGCAATATAGTTCAGGCTTGGACACCTGAGCACAAGCTGAAACAGAGCTGCTGGACATGAACAGAGAGTGTGGACACAGGTCCAAGATGAGGCTGGTGAGGGCAATTCTTGCCTACTAGTCCACTCACAGCACTGGAGTTAAGTGCCAATAACCTCTGAGGACCCCAATTTAGCTTCTCTGTGCACCAGTCCATGGAAAAATTAGGACACTATTAGCTCTATTCCAGGCTTATCATTAGGAAACAGGTTGTAGTGTTCAGGATTTGTCCTAGGAATATCACTTAGAAGCCAAAAGTCATTACAGTCAAGGAAAGAGCTTTGCCAGCAATATTACAGCTGTTCAGGTCTTAACCTCCACACCCTTTTCTTGAATATACACAAATGAAATGGAAAAAAAATTACAACAAATTACAGAATTTTCAGGTCTGCTTGCTCCCAGGAGTCCCCATCCAGCTCCTCCAGGCACTGGGGAGGGTCCAGTGTGTTGCTTTCCACACCCAGCCTTGCTCACGCTTTCAAAGCAGGGCTGTAGCTTTTTCTCTGTGGAGGGGTTCAGAGCCACCTAAAGAGTCCTGAAATCTCAAATTTCAGAATACATAGGATTCAGGATGGGACCTCCATGCAGTTCTATTTCAGCACAGAGGGACTAGTGGGGAATGATTAAAAAACCCTCAACTCCACATCACAAGAAGTCCTTACTGAGCAGAGCTGTTCTCTGTGCTGCCAGACCTCCTGACTCAAGGAGTTTGCACCAGTTTCTGCCTTCAGACACATTTCCCAGTGCAAACAGAGTTTGCCCAGCCCAAGACACCACAGCACCAAGTTCCCACAAAGACTGAGAGAGCGGCTGGGACCTACAAGACATCAATTACTGGGAAGAATGTCAGGATTTGACTTCTTCTAAGGACATTCTGAAATCAAATGAGGTAGACTTCCCTAGACTTCAAGAGAAGCCTCCATGGTCAGAACAATCAGTGGTGTATCCACTGGTACAGCAGTCTTCCTTTTCTGCCTGTGCACCATTCAAATATCCAATTTTCAAAAAATAATTTCTTCCCAATCTCAAGCAGCTGATTCTCCTCTGCCTATTTTGGAGGTGCTGCCCCTGAAATGAACTGTAGAGCCATGGGCACAGTAATTTATCATACACCTTTCACCACTGATCATTTGTTTCCTACCCCATTTTTCCCAGGGACTTACTTTAACTCCAAAATTGATGGTGAAATAAATAGACAAATAAATCAGCCAGCCAGAAATACCTCCCATTTTATTACCTGATGCTCTAAGATATGCTGGCTTCCTCCTCACTTCCAAATTTAGTTTTGACTGGGGAGCAGCTCAGATGATATTCAATCTCTTGCCTCTTTCAGGTTATCCGTATATAAAACCAGCATGAAAACAGCAACCTGCTAGCTCAGGAAAACTGTAGTGCTGTCAGAAAGAGCTTTTTGAGTTTCAGGGGTTTTCACCACAACCTTCTAGCACACCAGGGTGTGGATACACAACTTCACAGCAAAAAACCTGAACCTTGTCAGCACAACAGCTCTCAGCTGCTTTCTGGTTCACACTGCTGCCGGGGATCCAGGGAAGAATAAAGGAGAGCTGTAACAGGAGCCCTAAAAATGCCGTCAGCTGCTCCTAACATGCTTTTGGCACTGCCACAGGGATGGACAATAGTGCCCCGCTGCGCTGCCTGGTCTTTTTTCAGTACAGATAAAATCTGAACACAGAGACAGAACAAAGATCTGCTGATCAGTGTCCAGTCAAATGCTGATTTACTTTTTGGAACTAATATATTTTTGACACAGCATTTCTGGTTATAAACAGAGCCTGGAAGACCTAAAAATTATGAGCAAGGACAGAAATTTGAAGTGGCTTGGTGAAGGCCAAGAAACCTTCTTTACCAGTCCACCCAACAGAGCAAAACAACAAATGGAAAATTATATTAAAAATGAGACAAACCTTCAGCCAGCACAAGCCAACACAATTTTGTTCAGGTCAGAGAACCTACACTGATTTACATTAGATAAGCACCTGATCTCATATACCTTATGATTGATCACAGCAGATTTAACTTTCCTGGGTATGACCTCGTAACTCTGGGATCACTCTTACAGAGCTGATGTCAAACGCAGTCTGTCACAGATGTATAGGTTTGTAACTATTATTTAGAGCACAAACCAAATGAGCCTTGAAATCCCAGTACATACTTAGAATTAGGATGCAGCATCACTTCATGCCTTGACTGCAAGTAGCTGCAGCCACACTAAAAGTGCTCAGTAAATATGTGGCACAGAGCCTGACTGGCAGAGAAAGAGCAGGAGCTGCAGCCCCTCAGGGGCTGTTCCCTGGCTGTGAATGCAGCTTGCTGGAGACCCCAGGGCTTGCTAGAAACAAGCTGTCAGAGAGAAAAGAGCAGATCTGTTTGTGCAGATGGCTCCCGTCAATCAGTTGTTAGTTTATTCCTGATGTTCAGGATTACTCCCATTGCAGAAACTTTTCATCCAAAGGAAAAGGCACCAAAACAACCCTGTTCAAAATTAGCCCTGGGTAGGGACATCTTCTAAAATAACAACTCTTAACAAAATAATTCAGGGAGCAGTTCACACAACAAAGATGACTGACTGGAAAGATGATACCAAGTGTTGAGGATGAGGTGTGTATGTGTTATATCGTGTAATAGGAAACTTCCTTGGAAATAACCAGAACATAACATATCTGGCCAGTAATAAAGCCAGTGATGTAATTTTGCAATCCAGTAGAGGGCAAACTTAGCCTATATATTCTCAAAGTGCTCCTAAGACAGTGCATGGCAGATGTTCAGGCGTGCTTATCTTTCATTTGATAACCTACAAAGATATGTAGCAACCTACAACACCAGAACTTATAAGATGAAGCTGCTTCAATCATATCTATGATTCAGTGGCTCTTCAGACACAGTTTATTTCAAAATCAACAAACTGATAAGGAACAACACATACTTAGAATATTTTCCATTAACCTGCTGTTTTATCCCATTTATTCCAATATTTGATTAATCAGTACTTACACACCTATTTTTTCGAGTTTGCCCACATACACAACAGATAAATGAAGAATTCACCTCCCTGCTCTTAATAATACATATCAGAACACCTGCTTCGAGCAGTTTTGTTTTGAGTTAGCTCCTGTCTAAAAGAGAAGCATCTGCTTCAAACGTGGGGTTGTGGGCTATGTGAAGGAATGTGAGCATTTTTGGAGAGCATCCTCTTGAAGAGCCTCCTGCCCCTAGTACAAAACCATGCTGCTGTTACTGGCCATGCACTGTGTCCACAGCCTTTCCAGCAATACCTTACCTGGCCCTGGCCACAGTTGAATGGTCCTTTTTTGTTTCTGAAAGTCTGTTTCACATGTGTGCCTGTTCTCAGTTCCTCTCACAGAACTCATGGCTCACAGCCAGCAGCTGGAGGTGCAACAAGTTCCAACCCAGCTCCAACAACTCTCCACAGGATGAAGAGCAAAACTAGTGCTCGATAGTGGTGCCTGTTCCTGTTGGAAGCCCTCAGAGACTGATAAGCAACACCTCTTTATTACACAAGCTTAACCTCAGAGGAAAAGGCATGGGCACATCACCAGTCAGTGACTGAAGGAAGGATGGGACTTGCTCACACAAACAAGGTATGGGGGGCAAACGACTTTTTTTGTTAATGGTGACATTTTTTGGTGGTAGAGCCAAAGGCAGCAGAGCAGCACAGCTGAGGTATCATCCACAGTGAGAGGGACTCTTTGGGGTGGCTCAGGTGAACTTACTCCAAAAGAGTGTCACAACTCAAAACACTTGAGTTTTACTTGACAAGCTGCCACTGGCCTGATGGGTAAATCTTGAGTAAAAGGCTTCTCTGTTACTGAAATAAGGCAGACTGGCAGCTTGTATAAAGTGTCGAGATGAAAAGCACTGAATTCATACCTGAATTTTCATAAATGCTACTGTTACTGTGAGCAGCCTCACTCATCACAGTCTCCCTCTCGCAGAAAGCTGAGCAACCTGGCTCAGACCAGCCAAACATTTATGCTTCTACTTTGACCTGCAGTGACTATCCCCACACTAAAACTTCAGCACTTTGTTAAACACCCCCTGGACTGGTGCCAGTGTGCTCAGTAGGACCCAGATTTCTGTTGGCTCTTCAGAAACCATCAATGATGTCCTCTCTTGGGAGTCTCTTATCTTCTCTAGGGCCTTTAGGGAGCTAATGATGGGATGCACACATGTATGCAAAGAACACATATAAACATGCACAAATACACCTCTTACACTCAAGCAAATCCCAGTTAGGGGATGGAAGAAATGTTCACCTGAAATCAGCTCATTTTCTCAAAGAACAAACCAAACACAACCCATTTCAGTAGTGATGCTTTCAACAAACCCATCTCATGGTCTGCTCAGCTGCTGCCCTTCCTAATCTAAATGAGCCATGTGTCATTAATTAACCTCTCACATCCTTGATCTTGCCTGGGACACCAACCTGCCTGTCTGAATCTCCTATCCAGTCCATCAGCACCTTAAACTGACACCACTAAGAGTTATGTCCTCTCCCTTCCCCAGAGTTAGCAGCAGCTGCCTTTCCTCATGTCTTCCACAAAACAGATGTTTTCCTCTGAAGATGGCTAACAGAGACATCAAAAATCAGAAAGGGAACACAAAGGGAAAAAAGATACAAAGAAATGTAATCAGCACAAATATCTAAATCTTTTTCCATAGGAGGAAAAAGCTGATGTAGAGCTCAGAATCAGCCCAGTTTTCTTTTCTGCCCTTTCAGTATGAAACCCAGCTGAAAAGAAATGTCTAGAAATGTGAGAAAGTTAACCTCCTAGACACAGAAATGGCCCAGTATCTACCCATCTGCTCCTCAGAAAAATGCATGTAACGGAGTCAAAACTTCATCCCAGAAGAAATGCTGCAGCAGAGCAGGAGCTACGCAATCCATTCCTTATGGGCGAGTTTTCAGAGAACAAAGGACCTCACACCTCATATTTTTTACATTTTACACACAAAAATAGAAAGAAGTTAAACTAGACTCTTATTTCACTGTGTGTAGGTAGATTACAACAGATGTGGCTCTACGAAAGGGCAATAAGGCAGTGGTAAATGCAGGTGGCATTGAAGAAGGAAAGTACCAAGCAAGGAAAGGTCCTGTGCAAGCAGAGCAACAGACACCTTCAAATAAACATCCTCATGGGTCTGCTGAGAGCTGTGCCATTCCTGAAGCATGGGGCTGAACCACATCAGATAATAACAGAAGCAATATTGGTGACAAGCAAAAGTCCTCACAGCCAGAAACTGGACCACATCCAGTATAGCCAACAGACCATTTCTCATGAAGAAAATTGTAACATGAATTCCTACAGAGGCTAACAAATAAATACTGCCAGTGGCTGGGCTTTATGCAATATTGAAAAGAATATTTGTGGTTTCATATATCCACTAAGGAGAAAAAAAACCAACTTAGATGGGGTTTGCACAATTTAATATAGCTTCTTATGAAGCAGTTCACTATTTCTTTGTTTTAAACTGTCTGCTTAATCCTTCCTGTGCATCAAAATGTTCTTGACAACCATCTCAACCCTCTTCTATTTTGCTGTATTAATTTTACATGCATTAGCAATTTCTGTTGTTGTAAACACTATGGTCAAAGGAGGTGGTACTGAGGAATTGGAGTCTCATTTTAATATTAGACTGAGTTAACAAAGATCCCAGTTTGGAGCACTTCTCAGTGGGTCACAGGGAAGCTCTCCACAAGGATCACCAGATATACAAATCCCTGCAGAGTTCTCTGTCATTCTCTACCCACAGATATAAACTTGGCCCACCACTGATGACGAGGTTCCACATCAGCACCATACACAAAAGAACATCCACCTGCCCATTCTCATCTCCTCTGGTGCACTGGCTCACTGCTGAACCCCAGAGCAGTTTCTTCAAGGGATGTCTGCTTCAATTCTGACACTGGGTGAGGTGAACTGGTCATCACAGAACCAACTTCTCAAGCAGGAAATACTACACTAGAATTTAAGTACAACTTGAGAAGGGAAGAGGGAATGATGGGATTCTCTCCTGCAGGAGCTAAGACACATAGCCCCAGCACACCATTTTTACAGTGACTCTTCAAAATTGACTTTTCCAGAATTAAGGGGCTCAGTATATTTCACTGTCAAAGATCTTAACATTTTAATAGATTTATTTCATTTATGTTCTTCAGAGACACGTATGACAGGATGATGCTTTCCAAGAAGGCAAGCACTAAATGAGTAAGACAGCTATTAT
The DNA here is from genome assembly GCA_013396875.1 of Vireo altiloquus. Lineage (NCBI taxonomy): Eukaryota > Metazoa > Chordata > Aves > Passeriformes > Vireonidae > Vireo > Vireo altiloquus. The sequence continues at coordinate 343,969 of VZRF01011820.1, forward strand.
AGTGAACTCTGGCTGTGAATTTAATTCTCCTGTTTGACACAGGCACGCTTGCTGAACAGCTTGTGCCAGAGATGCATGTTTAAGCAGGGCACTAAATCAATATTTACCATAATTTTGAAAGACGTCTGAGCACAGCCTGGGAACGGAGGCAACACTTGATGAATAACCATCAGCAAAACAGGGGGCTCTAAAACTTTCCAGGTAATAAACTGCTCACAGGGCACTGGATGCCAAAGACAGCTAAATCCATATTATAAGCAGCCAGACCTGGGTAATGCTGTTTCAGCCTTCCGTGCTGTGTTCTCAACTACAAAACTTGTGTACCACAATAATTCACTTTTTATCATTAAATGAACTGTCTGGTAGCCTGTGACTCATCTGGGCTCTTGTCAGCCTGCCTTCCCCCAGCTTTTGTGCCCTCACTTCTTAGAGACAGCCTTTGAGCTGCCCTTTCCAAAACACCCTGCAGTTCTCCAGAGAGGGAATCACCTCAAGAAATGCACATCTGTAACTACCAAGCCAGATTTTGGTACTCGGTGACATCTGGGTGGACCCTCAGGTGCTAAAGGCAGGCTGAGCAGAACTGATGTGGATCGTTTGGTAAAAAAATCAAAATCTGGGGAAGCTTATTCCCCCTCCCAGCATAAGAAATACAGAGAAGGGTCTCACTCCAGTTTTACTGATGGAAGTAGGAAATTCTGGATTTGAAAAAAAAAAAAAAATTAATTTCTCACTAACACAAAAGTCTAAAAGGAAATAAAAAGTCCACCATGTTACAAAAAAGTTTCAAGTCTAAAGCATTTTAATTAAATATTATTTATAAACAAATACACGATGAACAGAAATATAAATTGTTTTGACTACAACAGCTGAAACAAAATTAATCAAAATGGTAAAGTGAAACCAAAACATTTCCTATATTTAAATGAAAGAAACCTGACACAATTCATTTACATTTGTACTCCATTTAAACTTGTATCAAAACTGAAACCAATTTGTTCCTGCAAAATGTGCCTGCTTTGATTAAGCTGTATTCCCTGATGTTTGTAAAACTTGAAATCTTTTTGATCATCTCTAATTGAGAGATCTCTAAAAGTCTAGCAACTGCTCAAAACAGAGAGTATTTTAGATGAGAAAGAAAGATGTGACTAGATGTCTGTGGGTATCTGAAATGGCCATTTGATGAGAACATGTGCCAGGAATATGAAGAAAGAAAGGAATAACACGTTTTCAGAAATGTTTGTGAAATATTTTATATTCCTTCTCATTAACTCCTACACACAATGATTTCCCACACCTGAAGCATGAAGTTTTAGGCCTCTGCTAGAGTCTTACTTTACCAGTGAGGCCCATAAATGTCACATTTCTTAGTATAAAGAGATGAGCATGTGGAGAGTTTGTGTAACTGAATTAATAAATCTGTGTTAACACCTTTTCTGCATCTCCCAAAGCACCTCAGCTATGTGCATCTTTTAGGCTCTGACTCTTCAAAGGCTTTCACAGTTGCTTAACCTGAAGCAGATGAATGTATATTTCTAAATGTTACATTCATTTTTAAAAGATGTATATTTTTTGAAGTGAAATAGATGCTCAAATCTCTGCAGCACTGAAGCATCAGAATATAAACTCCCTGAAACTATCTTCATATGTATCTCACACACTGCTGTCAGCATCTTTGGTTCTTGCTCTAAATCAAACACAACATGAGTTACAATAATAAAGAATGAAGTTTTCAGGACGTACTTTTGGGAGCATGTGAAAGCATGAAAGAGAACTCCATCTTTTATTTGATAAAAAATGAAGCCAGCCTTCAGGCCTAGATACACTCAAGGGTCCAGAGTGGCCTCCAGGCCCTGTATGAGCTGTTGCTGGTGTGCCACATCCCAAGGCACGTGGCACATCCTTTTCACAGCTTCTCGACCCTTCTGGAGCAAGGGCAGTGCTGTGGTCACCAACCTCTGCCCTGGGACAGGGGAAACCTCAGGTGTAGTGACCCTGAACGATGAAACAGCTTCTTCCCTGGCAAACAACTGCGTGTGGAGCAGGGGCAGAAAGGGGAAACATCCTTTCAAAACCTACTGAAGAGATGTAGCCACAATTTCCCTCACTCCCTCCTCTGAGTCTACCTCTGACCCTAAAAAAAAAAAGAACAATGGCCTAAAAATGTGCTTGGGAGGAAAATATCAACCACAATTGTCAAGAACCCCCATAGATAGAGACAGTGGAGGAAAGCAATGTGTACACTTTCTAGAGCATGAAATGGCCTTTCTTTTGTGTTTGAAATAAGCTCAGACTTATATAATTGCTACCAAAAATAGGGAATGCTGCCACCTCATCTACTGCAGGTATAACTTCCCATTTTTAATCCAGATTATTTTTTCTCTATTGAATCTTGAATAAAGGTGACTGCTCTTATTTTCAGTTATTTGTATTTGTCACCATACACATAGAGGTGAAACAAATCCAAGTAATATCAGGTTCAGAGAAGAATGATGATCACACCAACACTGAGCCTGTGCTAGGAGAAAAGGCAAGCCTGTCTTGTTCAGCCTACTGAAACAAGAGCTCAGAGGGGATGTGAATGTTGTCTATAAATATATCAAGGAATACAATAAGAGAGGAAACAGAGCTATTTAAGCTAAAGGACAACATTGGCACAAGAACAAATGGATATAAACTGGCCATGAATAAATTGAGGCTTAAAATTAGAAGAACATTTCAAAGCAACAGAGAAGTGAGGCTCTTGAACAATTTCCCTGTGGGAGTAATGGTAGTAAATGACCTAATTTGTTCTAAGATGGATCAGCTAATTAGTTTATGAAAGGGTTTATCTGACAGAGGCTGACTATGACAAGGGGCTGGCCTCAGCCCCAGATACCCTTTACAGCCCCACATTTCTAAGTAATTTAAGGTATTAATCCAGTTTCTTATTGAATGGCATCTCATGATGGTTTCTAAATCCAAATTTATCCTTTTTCCTAAGTGATTCAATTATGCAGTGCCACTGACATGCACATTACCTTCCAAACACCAAAAAATTATCCCTGCTTGCAGGAGTTCTGGTTTGTTTGGGTTTTTTCAGACATGCACCACAGAGCTCATTAAGCACAAGCAAAGTGCTGTTCAGATGTTTAGGGCACAAGGGGTGGAGGTGGAAGCCAAAGCAAGAGCACCATCCTTGTGAAAATGCTTTTGAGAGAAGCCAACCATGACATTTCCCTACAACTCTTAACATTTCCATCTCGCTTCATATTTTATACACCAAGCATTGAGTGTTTCGATGAGATTTAAGCAAAGGTGGTTAATAAGGTTAAGGTGGTTCATAAATTTAAAGATTAAGGTGGTTCATAAATCTCTGACCGAAGGAGATGGAGATAAGTGGCCCTCTGGAGGACAGGGGCTGTTCTTGATTACTTGTTTCTCGATTACATCATTTCCAGCTACCTGAGAAGTCAGGTCTCCTCCTGTCTCTCATTCTGGTGACATTTTTTCTTGGTACCCAGTCAAACCCCCTGGCTGTGCTGACCCTTGCCTTGATAAGTGCTGATGTCTTTGTGAAGATGTACAGAGAGGAATACAGCTACACGTATTCCATGAACTTCTCATCCTACACACTAATAGAGTTTCTTTTAATTATTTGGGGGGGTTGTTTTGGTTTTTGGTGTTTGGCTTTTTGGGTTTTTTTACCTTTATTTTTTTTTTTTTCTCTTGCTTTACTTTTTCTTCTTTAAGTGAAAACACACTTTGGTCACTTGAATGACTACGTTACCAAAACATGATTCTGGTGAACTGAAATTTCTCATTTCCCAAACCACTTTCCAAGGCAAAGAATTTTATGATGTAGGCAGGTTTGGTGAGAAATCTTGAAGAGGAGGATAATGGTTTTGTGTGTACTCTTAAATGCCCAGCACATTCCTTCCCTCAGGGTGCAGCCTCTCACTGTTTTCAGGGTTTGAGGGAAGGAGGTTGGGGTTTTATGGGCGGGGGGGAGGAGGGGTGGTGTTTGTTTGGGGGTTTTTTGGGGTTTTTTTAGTTGGCTTTTGTTTTATTTGGTATTTCTTAGTTTGCCTTTTTAAAAGGTAAATCCTTTTCAGACAGAATTGAAAATCCATCTTTTGTGAATTAAGGTACTAGCAAAAAAATCAACAGATGCTGTGTTTAAGGGCAGAAGAAAATTGCACTTTGTAAACAGGGTTATCCTGGGGCAAGGATAGTCTCTTGTCTAAATGTCACCCTGGTACTCACTTTACAAAAACACCCTGGTTTTGCAAAGTGAAATTGTACAATCAAAGACTGCCTGCAATGTTGTGCTTTCAGTTTGAAGTTTTTAGGGGAGGTTTTTTTGGGTTGTGGGGTTTTTATTTGTGTGAACCAGTAGACAGTGAACTTCAATATTTCCACTTAAATTGTGAAATAAGTGGAATAGGTGTATCCTTAAAGGATATGTGTAAAGGATATAATCTTTCTTGCAGCCAATTGCCTACATATAAAGTCCAACTAACTAAACAGGTGACCACCATTTTCAAAAACACCACTGAACCTCCTGCATAGATGATTTGGAGTACAACTCCATCACAATCTCGGCCCAGGACACTTTGTGCCTACTGAGCCATAAATATGAGGGCAGCCTAGGGACAAAGACTGAAGGACAGGACATCAAAACTCATTCCCATTTCCTTCTGCACCTCTTCAGGCCTTACAATCAGGGGAAATCCTGCCAACTCTTCCACTGGGGCACTCAATTTTCCGCATCCAGTTAGTGCATCAACCACAACACAGCCTTCTGCACCAGCCCAGTGTGATACACAGAATACACGGCCCAGAACAGCTTGTTCTGTTACCAGTTTGCACAGTTATGTCTATGTAAAAAGATGAAACAACCCACTGAACATCTCCTGTCCAGAGGCCAAGCAGTAGAGCTGCAGCCATCCAGCTGTATTCCCTTTCTCCTCCAAAACAGGGAGCATATGCTGGCAGCCCACTGGGAACATTCTTCAGCCTCTGCTAAGGCTGGAGCTGTGCCCAAACATTTCTGAGGGCACCAACAGAGGAAAGCTGTGCCAGCAGCTCTGTAAACAGGCTGGCACCATGGACAACCACAGGCAGCTGCCAGGACCTGCCCTGGCCCTGGGCAGTTCACTGCATGGAAACACTCAATACTTCAGGCATTTCAGAGGGAAGTGAGACCCCTGTCGTCCTACAGAAGTTTGCTGTTGTACCAGAACAAAGGAGACTAACAATGATATCAGCAATTTTTCTTTTTTTTTTTTTTCCCAGAAAATCCTCAGAAAACACCATGGGGATAATGCTGGGTTTAATCCAAGGCCCTCTAACAGCGACAGAAAAACATTTACAGGAGCTTCAGTGGCTTGTGTTAGGTTGGGAGAGAAGGTAATATCATGGATTAGAAACTATGTAAAAATAAAACGGTTAGAAAACGTGGAGCTTTTCAACATATTGATGCTAGGAAGAGATTTTTACCAAGATTTCAGTTTATAGATTTTGGGGGTAACGTTTTCAGATGTGGCAGCACTTGCAAGGAGGAGAAATAGCTGTAGTCAGAATAGGAAGCAATGAAAAAAACTGTATTTAGACATTAACAAGGCAAATGACAAGATGATTAGATCAAATCTAGTAGTTTGTTACATGATCAATATGTAGGGAGGCCAAGTTTGACATAATTTATGCAACTTTGCTTATTTGGATTTGGGTGCCAAGCTAATGCAGCAAGTAAAGATAAGCACATATAAAAAGCATTAACCATAAAGGACAGATCATCAATTACTGTAAATTGGTCCTAAAGCCAGTAGACCCAAATTAATTTAGGTTACTTTGGCTACAGGATTGTGACAGCAGCAATGCCAAAAAATCTGAAAGCAATCATGGATGATTTTGAATTCCTGTAGCATGAAAGGGCACTCATAAAACAGGATTGCTCCACAGAGACAAGAATTACTGGTAGACTATTGATGAAAAACTGTACAATATTGCTATATTTAACCTTCTGAAAATATTAGTGAGGTAGCACTATGTGTAAAAGGTTCTGCAAATAGATGAAGTTCCTGAATCTTCATGGATATGGACTATATGCTATTGGAATGTGAAAATACTTGATAGAGTTTTACTCTCTCAGTGCCAAGTAAAGGCAAGTTAAACTGAGAACACAGCTTTTGAGGTGGATGAGTAAACTAAAGAGACCAAGTTTTCTGAACACAGCAGCCAACTACTTCAAGTGTATGCACATAAATTGATCAAATAGTAAAAAAAAAGTATATGGAACAAATTCTTCATGCTGTAGGTGAATGCATTCTGAAACAGCTATGTTTGGATAATGCCAAAGCATAAGCTGCTTCTCCAGTTATTTTCCAGTAACACAGTGACTGGTGCATGAAATGAATAAAGCTGAGTTGTTACAGGAGCCAACACCTGATTTACAAGTTCAACAATACTGGGAGATGAAGAAAACAATACTGGAGATGGAAATTTAGATAAGGACAGGTAAAAACAGCAGAAACCAATTAGAGAAGTTTTAAGGTCAAAACCAAAGAAATTAAAATTTCTTTTTGATCCAAGTGCTGATTCAGCCTTTGATGTTTTGTTTTGGTGGATGACAGTCAGAACATTCCCTGATATTATTCTGCTTATTCACTGAAAAAAACTTCACACAACTCTTCATTTTTTTTTCCCTCTCGAACACCATCTGAAAGTAATGTCCTGAAATAGAATTCAAAGGAAGAGTTTTCTGCTAACAATATTGAATCTCCCTTTTTTGGCAAAAAACCTACATGAAAAAATATTTTGTTTTCATTAGACCATGCTGTAGTCTCTTCCCCTATCCTGTGCCTGCTTCTGGACACTGGGAAGGCACTGAACCAGCAGCTGTGCCCAGACTCCTGCATCTGCATTCAGTCTATTTGCCTGACTGCTTCCACCTTTTCATCCCTTGTTAAATCAGGATCCCACTTTGGCCAGCTTGGCTGCAAGGCAGGAAGCACAAACATCATCTGTCATGTGTTGTGTCACTGACAGAGTGCAAACTCCTGTTCTAAGGGAGGTCCTCCACCCGCAGCACAGCAGTGTAGAGGCATCCAAAGCAAAAACAAAGAAATCAGAAAGGTTCTAGAGTGGAATGGCAAGGTTCACTAAGTTAGAATCATAAAATAATTTAGGTTGGAAGAGGCCTTTAAGACCATTGAGTCAAACTGTAACCCAGCCCTGCCAAGCCCACCACTAAACCACATCCCCCAGTGCCACATCTACACAGCTTTTAAATTCCTCCAGGGCTGGAGCTTCAACCACTCAATCACCACAGGCTCAACATACGCAGCTCCCTCAGCCTTCTTCCAAAGGTCATAAATTCCTTTTCCTTCCCAAGTTCCTGCCAAAGCCAGGTTCAGCCAGGCCATCTTCCCTGCCAGCTTGTCCTATGGCACATGGGAATTTCTGTCTTGAAGATCATCCAACCTTCCTGGACCCCTTTGCCCTTCAGGACTGCCTCTCAAGGGACTCTCTCAACTATGCCACTCAACAGGCCAAAGTCTGATCTCTAGAAGTCCAAGACAGGTGTTCTGCTGAGCTCCACTCCTTACACTTCTAAGAATAAAAAGCTCTATCATTTCATGATCGCTGTACCAAACATGGGCTACAACCATCACATCACCTTCTCTTTTCACAATCAGCAGGTCCAACACAGGCTTCACCTCCCCCAGCTGACTCACTCACCTGTTTCATCAGGAAGTTCTCTAGGAACCTCCTAGACTGTTTCCTCTCTGCTGTATTGGATTTCCAGCTGACATCTGGTAAGTTGAAGTCCCCCACAAGAACCAGCGATGGCAAGACTTCTCCCAGATGCTTATCGAATATTTCATCTGCCTCCTCATCCTGGTTGCCAATAAGCACTGAACCTGACTGTCACCATTGTCACCATTATGCAATGTTACTGAAATTTAGCCTGTGTCCCTGCAAAAATGAACCTGGAATCCACAGGGAACAGCACAAACTACAGCCGCAAAAACTTCCACAAGTGTAACATTGTGATGATTAAGATTAAATATGAACGTCAATGTTAGCATTTCTCTCATTACCTCTGACACCCCAATGTCCCTCAGGCATCAGTGTTGGATATTGTCAACGGGGAAAAATGGGCATTTCCAGCAGTTTTCATCTAAATGTCTCAGCTAGTGAAAAGCAGTCCTTGAGAGGTGTCTCTTTGTTCCTGAATATTTTCCCTTCAGTGACTAGTTCAACCACAGTAATTAACTCTCAGAGCCCTCAGTTAGGAGAAACTAGCTACACCCCAAACAAGCAAAGAAATTGGAAAACCAAGGAGCTTGTAGTGTTTCATATACTAACAGTGGCACTTTCACTAGCCTCATGAAAAGAAAATCTTTGTTTTGAGGTCCACTAGTTCCACTTAAATATTTTAGTATTTCTTAGTTTCACACAATATTGGAGCGTGACTTAGAATATTGGCATTAATAGCAAAATTCTTAATGGACTCTGTAGCCTTTTACCCACTTTTCTTGNTGGCCTCGTTATGTCTTGAGATAGTCAGGGTTGCACAGACTCTACATATGATACTGCAAAAATAATACCAAAGGATAATTTCTCCTATAATGTTAAAGTTTTCAGTGATCAAGGCTACCAAAAGAGCAAGACTAATTATCTTAATTACCTTTGCACAAATCCTCT